>ML786366.1:419446-437517 GCA_009831015.1 Picea engelmannii | reverse complement strand
GAATCAGCTCTAAACTTTGTTGGACACCTCACCCATTCTCTAATCATATCAGGATATGTCTGGTCTACCTCAATACATTCTTTTCTCTAAAACTCTGCTAAAAATTCAGCATTAAAAGTATGTTTAGGATTTGGTGAGAGTTTATACATTACTTGTATGTTTTCTGGCCTCAATGAGCCGATGATAGCTCCTTGGTAGTTTAAAATTCTCCTTGTTGGGATATCGACCTTATCCAGAGCCTAGCCGATCATATCAGTGTATGCCACAAGCCTCGGGAACACAACGATATTATGAAGCTCTGACTCAGCTATGTCCCTGAAATGATTTTCAGAGTCAGGATGAGCATTCTCAAACTTGTATTCCAGCAATTCGGAGAATTGAGTCCAATATTTAATAGAATCTATAGCATGTGGAGTGGTGTCGGAGATGATATCTCCTTCCTGTGAATCTTCATTCTTCTTTGTTGCCTTTCTTAGTGCCATGATTTTGCGTTTAATTAAAAACCTGTCACAGAAAATGGATGAACAAGCTCATCTTGAAAATGAAAACACAGACGTTTAAATGTTCATTTTAAATTAAAAAATGACAAGATTGACACAACTATCATGAATTTAAGGCTTTTTAATGTGGAAGATATATTTCTGAGATACAAATTTAATGTCCATATTTAGGTGCCTTCGGGTTTTTAAAGTAAACAAGACACTTACTTAATCGGAAAGTGAAACATGAATGAACACTTAAAAGAATGATTATCATTACTTTTGTTTTGGAAACAAGGTTAATTAGTGCTAATCATAGATTAAAGCTGAAATTTTTACTTTTCGGGATTTTGGAAAACATGATGTCGAGAGGTATGTCATCGATGAATTCCGATTTCTGAAATTTTGAAATCATGAAATCGTGATGCTTTAATTAAGACTTAAAACTTTTTTATTAAATTAATTAATTGAGATTAAACTTTTTCAGGATTTTGGGTATCATGATGTCGAGAAGTATGTTATCGATGAAGTCTGATCCCCGAAATCGCGACAGTTTTATTTATTTTTTTAAAGCAAGACTTAACTCATCTTAATTAACAAACCAATCATGATTAAGGCCAAAACAAAATTAGTTTGATTGAACGTGAACTGTGGATCGGGGTTTCATGATTCGGGATTTCGGGAAACATGATGATAGGAGATGTGATCTCACTGAACCGTGATTCCCGAAATCGCGACATGATTATCTTAACCCTTAACCTTTATTAAAAGAGAATTAATTAATCTGTGTTTTAATTAAGACTTCAACATTTCAGGAAATCAGGGATCAGGATTTCGCAATTCGATTTGCATCGAAAAATTTGTTTGTAGCAAATTCCGAGTCCCGAAAATTCCTTAAGCTTATTTTTAAAAAATCGTTAGTTTTAAAATTTAACACGTTTTAAATAATTTCAAATAAAAAGCGTCGGGAGTCTTATAATGTTTTGTAATCCTTTTTCCCTTTTATTATCTAAAAAATTAAAAAAAATTAAGAAAAATGTATCGTGTGCTTAGAATTGATGCGAAACTCGTGTTTTATGAAAAGCTGAAACCCGAAAAAGAAAAACTTAGGCCTTAGGGATAAAAATTTAAGAACTATTTTAACAATTGATATGGACACATGGATCATGGATCCAACTCTTCGCTAGTTCGACACTCCAGAGGATTTAGGGTGTTGTGTCATGAAAATCTCTGAAGCTCGAAGCACAGAATAAACATAGGTCTTTGATCTGAGGCCAGTGTCATCTGTCCTATCCATCAATTTGAAGTTCATGAGATGAGAGGTGTCATGTGTTGGAGTGGGTAAAGCTCTTGAAGCATGGAGTCTTTATAACCTCTATGAGTCGTAGGTCACGGTGGGTATTGAGAGTCATTGATCCTCATTGTTGTTCAACTATTTGTGATTTGAGTGTTTGGGAGGATTTTTGTGTGTTTTAGTTGGAAATATTGAATCCTTGAGCTCCGAAGTGCTGGAGTTCTTGTGTATTGAGAGCTTAGCCCACGGTTTTGGCCCAAGGTCACGTGGATCTCTCCACTAAAGTGACAAGACCCTCGTGAATGCAAATTTGCACATAGGGAAAAGAGAAAAGGCTCGTGGTAGAATGTTTTGAGGGTATAGTGAGGACCCCAAGAGCTACTTCATCTCCTTTGATAGAATGATCCTATACCGGGAGGTTGCATGAGCCCTGAGAATGGTTGGGTTTGCATCAAGTGGCATCAGATCTTGAATTTTTTTTGTAGACAATAGGTGAAGAAGGATATTTGCCTGATATCATCAAGTGGTATAACGAGAAGGGAAATTAAGCTCTGTGTGAAAATAATATTTGGGACCATGCCGCCAAGAAGATGTAGAGAGAGACCTATAGTCAATGCAGCCATGGAAATGGAAATGAGACAAATTCATGCAAGGTTGGATGCCATGGAGATAACACAAAGAAGAGAACCTAAAGTTGGTGACATCAATGAAAGTGAGAATGAAGATGTAGAAGCAAAAGAAGTTGCAGGGGAACAAGAAATAGAGGAATGATCATTGAGAGTTGTTGTCAAGCTAGGAATGAGAGAAAAGTTGGAAGTCCTGATGTATGAAGGTAATTTAAATGTAGAAGACTTGCTTGACTAGATAAGTGTTTTAGACAAGTACTTTGACTATGAGTAAATTGATGATGAGAAGAAGGTAAAGCATGTCATGAGTACCATATTGAAGGGACATGTAGCTTTATGGTGGGATGAATTGCAAGCTGAAAGAAGGAGGAAAGGTAAGACCAAAGTCAAGAGTTGGGATAGAATGGTAGGTAAGCTAAAGGATAAGTTCATACCCAAGGATTATCAGTTAAATTTGTTTAGGAAGTTGCAGAATCTGAGACAGAAAGGTTTTTCGGTGAAAGAGTACACCGAAGAATTTTATAAGTTGAACATAAGAGTAGGACATAGGGAGAATGATGAAGAAAATGTTTCTAGGTACATTAATTGATTGAGGTACGAAATCCAGGATGCTATTAGTATGATGACAATGACAACTATGGAATATGCTTATTAGGCATCCCTGAAAGTAGAAGACAAGTTGGCAAGTAAGAAGATTCAATAGAACAAAGGAAAGACTCCAAATAGAGGAAGATGAATCGTTAGAGAGAAGTTATAGAAACCCAGAGGAGAAGCTAGAAAATATAACAGTCAGACAGAGAGAGGGGGAATTTCTAGAGGAGGACACTATGGAGGAAGAAATCATTTTCCCAAAGGAAAATGAAGAGGCAGAGGAGAAGAAGTGAATTGTTATGCATGTGGAAAAACATGGCACATGTCTTGGGAATGTCATGAGAAGAAGAATGCAGAAGGTGGAGAAGCTCACATTTCTAAAGTGCATAAGAAGAATATCAAAAGAAGAAAAATAAGGAAGATCACTCATGATGAGGAAATCTCTCATAAAGCCAGAGAAAGAGGTACAAGAATCAATCCAGAGGAATATTTTGTTCAGAACTGCTTGCAAGACCAGAGATAGGGTATGCAAGGTGATCATAGATAGTGGGAGCATTGATAACTTGGTATCCATGAAGATGGTGGAAAATATGAAGGTGGAGACAAATGAACATCTAAATCCATACAAGGTATCATGGTTGTAGAAAGGACATCAAGTCATGGTAAGTTGGCAATGCAAATTTGAGTTTAAAATAGGTGGTTATATAGATGAACTTTTATGTGATGTCATACCCATGGATGTTTGTCATGTTCTATTGGAAAGACCATGGAAATATGAAGGAATTTTATACATGATGGGAGGAAGAATACTTATACCCTTGAGAAGAATGGGTGTAAGCATATGTTTCTTCCAATAGAATATAAAGGAGTCGAAGAGGAAGTTAGTCCTAGTATACTTGTCATGAGTGGGAAGGAACTCTTGAAAGAAGTTAAGAAAGAACATAAATTAAAGTTTGTTGTTGTAGGTAATCCGAGAGTCATTCTCACAAGAACTTCTATGAATGATTTACCTTTGGAAGTTTAGGAGTTATTGGATGAGTTTGTTGATATTTTGGTGGATGAGTTACCTCACTCTTTATCGCCCATCAGGAGTATCAATCACCATATTGACCTTATTCTAGGAGATGTTTTTTTGAATAAAGAAGCATACAGATTAACCCCTCAAAAGAATGAAGAGGTCAAGGAGAAATTCCAAGGGTTGTTGGACAAAGGTTTGATCACATAAAGCTTGATCCTGTGTGCATTACCAACTGTGTTGAGTCCGAAGAAGGATAGAGGTTGGAGAATGTGCATAGATTCTAGAGAGATCAACAAGATAACCATCATGTATAGATTTCCTTTTCCTAGAATGGATGATTTAATGGATTGCTTGAGTGGAGCTAGTTATTTTTACAAAATATACTTGAAGAGTGGTTATCATCAGATAAGTATGAGAGAGGGAGATCAATGGAAAACAACATTCAAAACAAATGAATGATTGTATGATTGGCTTGTATGTCGCTTGGCCTAACAAATGCACCAAGTACATTTATGAGGTTGATGAATGAATTACTCAAATATTTTATTGGTAAGTTTGTAATTGTTTATTTAGATGATATCCCAATTTTTAGTAAGACTGAAGAGGACCATTTGAGACATTTGAAAATGGTGTTGAGGAGGTTGCAGCAGGAGAAGTTGTTGGTGAATTTGAAAAAATGTTCTTTTATGAAAAAATAACTTGTGTGTTTGGGGTTTGTAATCTCTTCAAATGAACTAAATATGGATCTAGAGAAGGTGAGAGAAATAAGAGAATGGACTTCTCCGAGAAGTGTATTTGAAGACGTTTTCATGGGTTGGTGAGTTTTTACAGGAAACTCATAGGGAATCTCAGTAGTATTTTTCCACCCATATTGGACACCATAAAGGAGAATGGATATTTTAGTTGCACAGAAGAAGTTGAGAAGGGATTTAGAGTGTTGAAGGAAAAGATAACATAACAACCTATTTTAGTTCTGCCAGATTTTAAGAAGACTTTTCAGGTCAAATGGGATGCAAGTGGAGTATCCATTGGCACAATTTTAAGTCAAGATAATAAGCATGTTCCTTATTTCAGTGAGAAACCAAATGATGTTAAGAGGAAGTATTCAACATATGACAAGGAATTTTTTGTTGTGATTCAAGCTTTGAAAAAGTGGAGGCATTATCTTATCCCAAAGGAGTTTGTTTTGTATACTGACAACCAAGATTTTCATTTTATAACCAGACAAGAGAAATTGAATTAGAGACATGCCAGATGGGTAGAATTCGTGAAGAATTTTACTTTTGTTATTAAGTATATTAGTGGAATCATTAACAAAGTTATAGATGCTTTGAGCAAGATATGTTTGATCTTACAGGCATTCCAAGTGGAGACATCGGGATTTCAACACCTCAAGGAGATGTATAAAGAAGACCCGGATTTCAAGGAATTGTATGAATTGTGTGAGAACCCTTTGGTAATAGACATAAATCAATGGATGGAGTATTTGATCCAAGAAAAACTGTTATTCAAGGGAATTTAATTGTGTATCCTACAATTCTCAAAGAGGGACAATTTTCTAAAGGAGAAACATAGTGGAGGATTGGTTGGGCATTTTGGCCATGATAAAATGTATGCACTGTTGAACACACCGCCCAGACTAAGAGGGAGGGGGAGGGTGAATTAGTGTGTGGACTATTTCTAACTTTTATTCTTGTTACAAGTTAGGAGTTAAAACATATTTGAATAGATTAAGAACAATCAAATCATAATCACAATGGACACAGAAGATACCAGATCTTTGTATATAATTTATATGAATATATGTGAATATAATAATAAATATTTTCCCAACACTAACTAATTTGTTTCAGCACCAACTCCTCAGAGAGAACCAACTCTCAAGCAATACCCAGCTTGCTGATAGAACACATTCTATCCAACTAGAGTTCGTTCAACTCAAGTAGCAATGATCAATTATAGAATCAGTCTATCTCATGATCAGAGGTATACCATAAACTCTCATCACCGCATTGCATCTTCTCTTTGAAATCCGTGCATTCTTCACTTTCTCTTTTCTTTGATATGTTCCCTCCTTCTTCACTTCTACATCTCTCTTATTTTCACGTGGACCTCAAGTCCTAATCCGCCTCGTTCACTTCACAAGCCACTATTCATCAACAAACATCGTTTCAAGTGAACCAATCATGGTTGTTTTTATACCTTTTTATGCTCAAAACTTGTTTAAGTTATTGAGTTGACTTGTGCAACAATTTATAACTAACTTGTTCAGTTACAATAACATTTGGGACCACCAGAGATCATCAATCTGGGTCTTCAACGTTACACCTAGCATCCTCTTTCCTTTCACAAATCGATCACAGTTATGGATTGATTTCCTTCGTCTCTGTGATAACATAGATCAACGCTTCCTTCAAAACATGTTCATATGATGAATGGCGTAGAAAAACAAGCTTAACAATTTAAGCGACGCATTACATTATTCCCTTTAAATCTCTTTACCATATGACCAATGGCATTGACCAGACACTAGGTGAGACAAGCTCTTGATCGTCTATTGATTCAACGATCATGATTCAATCTCCCGATGAGATGGATGATTGTCGGGACTTTGGGTCTTCGCCCTTCAGGTCTTCATGAATTCCAACATTTCAACAAATTGGACAGTTCACATTATATCTCATAACCAAATCAATGGTTATATTTGATCCTTACATCTATCCTTCATTGCTTAATCCAACGGCCAAGACTTAATCAAGAAATGAGATGGATGGTCATCTTTTACTCCGCGACTTCGTCTAATAAGATTACGCTATCCTTCCACTGTGTTTTGATCAATGGTTGAGAATACAACCGAACATTGGATCAACGATCGAGATCTCCTTCAGGTCTCCTGACTTCATATATTTTGAGTCTCAACCCCTTCTTTCCTCTGTACATCAATCTTCCAAAGCTGACAAATGGCTTATGCATGTCCCTCTTGGATTAACAGTTGAGATCTCCTACAAGTCTTCGAACTTCGGAGATTTAAAATATCAACCCGTTATTTCCTCTAGAGTGATCACCTGTTGTTGGCCCTTGACCATGTTTTGGGAATTTCATGGTCATGATGACCTATTTTGGAAATTCAACAGCCTGTCGAAGGAGGAGCACAAGATGAAGTGGAGATCAAGGGATCTCAACCCTCTTTTTGGTTTTTTGGGAATATATAATGGGAAGGGGATGTCAGCCCATGAGTTTACCCATGTTTCGGCCTATTTTGTATGTATATATAGATGTCTAGGCTATATAGAGAAGTAGTGGATGATATATCTATGTAATGTAGGCTAAGTGCCAAGAGTTGGATCTGTGTGATCAAGGCTTTGTGCATTATGTGTAAGACTTGTAGAGCTGAGTAAAAGTCCCTGTGAGATACGATAGGAGGCTTAGTGTTGTAATGCAAGGAAGAAGGATATAGAGAGTTGTGCAGATCTTTTGTCCTGTGCAGAGTAAGAGTATTGAGGCTATGTGCTTGTAACCGATTGACCAAATACTATAAAGAAGAAGATTTGGTGGATGTAGCCCCAGGAGAGGGGTGAACCATGTAAATCCTCTGTTATGATGCTTTATGCTTGTCCTAATGAGTTTATGTATTCTTTTGCTAAAGTGCTTTGATGTAGTTGGTTAGATCTACTGGATTTGTGATTATTATATGTGAGAATGTTAGATCTAGATATTCATGCTTAGTGCTTGATATGCTCATTGTAATCCATTTGTATATGCTAAGTGCTTGGATACAGTAGGTTAATGTGAATACTGCGATGATCTATTTTATCAGCGAAGTAGATAATGATTGTATATTAAGAAATCGAAGGTGCTAAGTGTTTTATTAAAGTGTTCTAATCATAGACCTATGTCCCAGCTAAGGTTGCAGACAATTGAGTCCTGCAACCACCCCTGCCTCTACCTCAGGTGAGACTTCAACTTCTTTGCAGGTGTTTTTGAAAGGGATGATAGTTAGGGTTTTGTTGGTACGTTGTTGTAGCATTGAACCCTGGGTCTGCCCCTGTGCCAACAAATGGTTCTTTTGTCGGGACCTGAAACTATGATTGTTGGGAATTGAGAAAGAAGAAGCTTTCTGCAAAGATCCATCCTAAAACTGTGAAATCTATGTGCGTAGAAATGTTTCCCTATTTCACAATATTCTACTTGACTTATAAAGCTCTGTGCTAAAGAAAGAAGGTCAAATATGAAAGAAAGAAGACCAATCTAAAGAAATAAGGTAAGATTTGAAAGAAAGAAGCAAGATTTGAATGCTTGGCACTCTAAGAAAGGTAAAAGTAATATTTTTTTATTAAAAGAGGTAAGATCTATAAGCTATGTTCTTTGATAAAGGTAAGAATAGTTAAAAAGTTTCATATCTGAAAGCTTTGTGTTCTGTAAAAATAAGATAAGTGAAATTTTTCGTTTCTAGAGTATGGATATAGGTATGATTAATAGATTATGTCCTAACTTAAAAACTAGGGCACTAATAGATGAAATAAGGTTTGTTATGAATAGATCTGACAAGAATCATGAAATATATGTTATACATATGCATAGAAAAGATGTTTGAACTAACAAATGGATGCAGGATCCTAGAAAAAAATTGTTGTAGGTTAGCTCATACGATCCTAGCGCGCAGTACAGGAGAGTTTGGGGATCATTTAAAAGAAAGAGAGGTTTGAACCTCTATTATAGTTGCAGAAGACCGGGACATCTTGCTAAGGAATGCCCTGGAAGAAGACCTAGTCATCTTTGTTGTAAGGCTATGGACCATGAAGTGTTGTAATTCCCCAGAATGATTGCTAAGCTTGAAAGTATGAACATGAGACAAGAAAACCCTAAGCCAAATCTAGAAACTAAGGCTATAGAAGAACCCCAGAAAGAATCATAGAAGGCATTACTACAAATTAAAGACACCTTGGATGACCATCGACATGTTAGACTATCAGAGATTTTTAAAGACAAGGAGTGCCTTGAAGCAAGAATAGGGGAGTTTAACATTGACTGTGTTCTAGATGAGGTCACACAAGTGAATATCTTGACATAAATAACCTGGGAAGCTATAGGAAGGCATGCTACGATCCCTTCATTAGGAGGAATAGGACTATTTAGAGGAAATCTAGTAAACTTATGTGGGAAGCTCGTTAAGATACCTATGAATGTTAATGGAACTTTGACAGAGAAATATTTTGAGATTATTAAGTTTATTGAAGATAGTGCCCCATTTACCATGTTAATAGGAAAACCTTGAATTGATAGAGCTCAATCCAGATGAAAGGAAGAAGAAGAAGCCTCGGAGAAGAATAAACAAGACTTAAAAGATTTCATGACTAGAAGGATCGCACAATTAATTGAAGAACAGGAGAAAAGATCGAAGCTAGTTGTCACTAGAAACATTGATGTCRAAGTTGCAAGAACATTAGGAGACCCATAGAAGATTGAAGTACTTACTCCAGATAAAGAAGAGGTATTACCCCTGAACCCTAGGAAATAATCTCAGCATCGCGCAGTGACTATGTTAAAYGACGATAAGAATCAGAATGGAAAAGAGACTACCCAGACTAAGCTCATTGGAAAGAAGGCTAGAAAGCTAAGTAAGAAGAGGGATAAGATTGGAAAGTTACAGAAGATCCCAAAGGGAACTTCGCAGAAATAAAATTTACAGAAYAGTGATACATGGAACTTCACCATGGCAAAGCAATATAGTCGTTGGGGCCGATATATCCATTCAACTTCCACTCCGAAAGAACATAAAAGAAATAAAGGTTCATCATCATACCATTGGACTGCTCCATAATGATTCGAACAAAAGTTAATAGGGGCTCATAACCGTTGCACGTGAACCATTTCCAAGTTGCCTACATATGCCTTCACACCATGCACGAAGAACACTTTTGCTAACTGATATTTTGAAGCTCACAGACTGAACGAATTGCATACAGTGATCATTGCACCCTTGCTATTATTCCAGTGCAGTGTCTAAGTCCATCATGACCCCAATAATTTTAATCCTGAGTGCATATGTCTGACGAGCTCACCGCATTTGAAGAATCAGTGACATAATTTCTCCTCTACTTGATGATAGAGAGAGTCATGTTGGAAAGAGGAGTATTTATAGATATACAAGCATCGTCGACGAGAGGATTTTTGGCCTCTCCGTCCACTTCCCATGGAGCTGGACCATCCCGTGAAAGGAGAACTAAGAACAAGGATGACTTAGAAAATGCTAGGCTGATTTTGAGCATCCTACCTGCCTATATACCTCCTCTGAGTGACGCAATAAACCAAGACAGTGTGCCCAAATACTTTGAATATGCATTGGTCACTACGTACCTTCCAAAAGAGATGCACGTAGTTCGTGCTGACCAGAATAAGCTTGCAGCATTGAAGATTAGCGACTTCAACCTCGGCGACAGGAAGGTTTACAACATGCTTTCACCACATAAGTAACTAATGAGAACAAAAGGAAAAAACTCAAATATTACCCCTCAATCATGGAACCAGAACCTCACGCAGTCCACCCTAATGAATGTTATGAAGATTTCACACTTCGGGTGACACTAGGAGATGAACGCATGCGTCAAATTACTATTGTCTTGATATCATGGAGGTTATTTTTGGTTGAACCACCGCATCATAGTGGATTCGACATTGATCAATTGGATCATAGGGCTAAGCATGCAAGGCCCTGACCCACAGGATTTCTACCCTAGAAAGACCCGGGATTGCGCTCTTTCCTAGAGGATAAAGGATACTTATGGAGATGTAGAGAATGGAACATGAGGCTACAAGGTAGCCTCTATCCAGAGCGACGTAGTGTGTCTAGCCTGTCAATTGATCGCAAGGAAATTAGTTCACAAGAATCGGCCCACCCAAGTAATCATATTTGCAGTTGACCTCGTAGGGAAGTGTGTGGAGGGACTACACATGAATTGGGAGAAGTACTTGGTGAAACAGTTAGAACTGTACCATAGGGAAGCGCAATACCAAGGATATGAGTTCCACTTCAGTTGGCTTCTCATCTTAATCACATTCATCACAGGGGAGATGCCGAAAGGTGCAACCTTCCCAGACATCGATCCCTTTGAACCATTGGCTGTGAAGTTCAGTACGCTATGGTACTCCAGCGACATGAACAAGCAGTGGCAATAAAATTTCATCTTTCAGAATTATCACATGTAGTTGAAGACCGCTATCCAGTCTGAGCCTTGTATAACCCTGAACACACTCCACAGGTTTAGGCCATTGATAAAATTCAGTGCAGACCACCATTTCATATATATCACTGCGCACATTGATGAACATAAACAATAGTTGCAGTCGTACTACAAGTTGACGGAGGATGACTTGGAAGAGATTACCAAGGAATGGTCGGTAGACCTCCTTGTTCTAGTGAACCCTTTGGAGATGTCTGATGTTGATAGTCTAGAAACTGTGATGGATATACCTGGACCTAGCAAGACAAAGAAGACCAAAGATTTCCATGATTTAGATAGCGCATCCGTGAAGCCTTTTTCTATCTCACCTGAGCAAGGAGGTGATGATGAAGAGATATATGGCGCAGAAGTCAAACAAAAGAAAGTCAAGGTTACACTACCTAGAGACGACGAGGACCCCTCGAAGAAAAGGAAGTTTTCCCCTCCGAAAAAATTCTTAAGGAAGAAATTGAAAGAAACTAGAACTAAGTTTGAGACCACCCTCACTTCAGACGACTTCGACTTCATCGTCGCAACACTAAACGATGCTTCACTAGAGATAGAAGAGAAGCAAGAAACTAAGCAGGAGGAGGTGTTCAGTCGAATCAAGTTTGAACTTCAAGAAGTGTAGTAGGCACTACAGTCCAGCCACGTAGTTTCTACTATGCCTCTATCAGTAGGAACACCAGAAATAGGAGATGAGCCAGCTCAAATCCACCAAATCATTGATCAGTCGAAGCTCACCTTCGATGAGCACAGGAGGAGATAGTGAAAGCCACCCAGGCTTTGGTGCAAGTACAGGAAGACCTTCTAGAGCAGTGCAGTACTATTAAATGCGAGAAGCTCACTCTGCAAGAGAGGTTTGATAAAAAAAATCCCATCTACATAAATAAAAGGAACAATTGCTCGTAGAGAAACTCAAAGTTAAGGAAATGGTTCACAGATCACTTTGCTCTGTGACAGTCATTGAATTAAAGGTTGAAGACCGAGTTCCACAATAGGTGGCACAACTCGAAGATGTAATCTAGTAGCTCCAGCAGTGCATAGTAGACTTGGAGCTCTGCACTGTACCCGAGACCCCTCAAGATGTACGAGACCAAAGGCAAGCCATTTCCTACAATGCAGTTGACAGATTAAAATCTCTTGCCTTGGAGTGCAAGAAGATGAGTAACCGGAGCTCTCAAACATATGAAAACATCACTGAGAATCTTGAGTTACGAGCATTGGAGTCACAACTCCAAGAAGCGAAGCAATACACAGATACACGACAGGCGCAGCTGAAGGCCCTATTAGTTGTAGACAGAATGGAGAGGTCTCATGAAAAATGCACATCTTAGCAGCATATTCATATCCTTCAAAGAAAAGTGATGGAAGTCACCCAACGACTTCAACCTATGCAAGATAAGTTATGTATGTTGTTTATAGAGGTCTAGAGATAAGGAGTAGAGCTATAACAGGTGGTCCTCACAGCGGAAAAGTGCCTAGAAGGACCAGTGAACAACGTAGTGATCCAAGAGTTCACTGAATAAGAGGCCACAACAAAGAAGCAAGTTGAAGAAGCTCGATCCAAGCTTGAGGTGTTTGAGGCAAAATTTCTCAGACTAGAGTGACTCAGGATGAGTCACAGGTGATTGTTGGGGGCCTGTTGGCCCTTGACCAAGTTTTTGGAATTTCTTGGTCATGATGACCTATTTTGGAACTTTGACATCCTGTCAAAGGAGGAGCACAAGATGAAGCGGAGATCAAGGGATCTTGCCCCCCTTTTTGGGTTTTTGGGAATATGTAATGGGAAGGGGATGTCGGCCCATGGGTTTACCCATGTTTAGGCCTATTTTGTATGTATATATAGATGTCTAGGCTATATAGAGAAGTAGTGGATGATATATCTATGTGATGTAGGCTAAGTGCCAAGAGTTGGATCTGTGTGATCAAGGCTTTGTGCATTCTATGTAAGACTTGTAGCACCGAGTGCAAGTCCCTATGCGATATGATAGGAGGCTTAGTGTTGTAACGCAAGGAAGAGGGATCTAGTGAGCTATGCAGATCTTCTATCTTGTGTGGAGTAAGGGTTTTGAGGCTCTATTATTGTAATTGATTGACCGAAGACTATAAAGAAAAAGATTTGGTGGATGTAGCCCTAGGAGAGGGGTGAACCACATAAATCCTTTTTTATTATGCTTTCTTCATGTTTAATGAGTTTATGTCTTCTTTTGCTAAATTTCTTTGATGTAGTTGGATAGATCTACTTGCTTTGTTCTTATTATATGTGCGAATGTTAGATCTAGATATTCATGCTTAGTGCTTGATATGCTCATTTTGATCCATTTGTATATGCTAAGTGCTTAGATACAATAGGTTAATGTGAATACTGTGAGGCTCTATTTTATTAGAGAAGTAGATAACGATTGTATATTAAGAAACCAAAGGTGATAAGTGATTTATTAAAGTGTTATAATCATAGATTTGTGTCCCATATAAGTTTGCAGACACTTGAGTCCTGCAACCACCCCTACCACTACCTCGGGTGAGACTTCATCTGCTTTGCAGGTGTTGCTGAAAGGGATAGTAGTTAGGGTTTGGTTGTTGCGTTGTTGTAGCGTTGAACCCTGGGTCTGCCCCTGTGCCAACACATGCTGATTCAGTCATAAGATAGTGGAGACCACTTGATGTCGATTAACTTTTCCACTTACACTATCCTTCCCCTGTAGTAACTCAACGGTCGAGAATGCTCCTGAAGTGATCTTCAAATCAGACGTCTCATGTCCACTTTGGGTCTTTGGAATTCAAGACTTTAGGACTTTGGGCGAGTGTTGGTGGTAAAACTCCCAAAGAAAAAATCTCGGAGTGATGTAACTTAATTGCATCACTTTATGACATGTCACGAGCCGAGCAACTCTCACTTGTCACTTAGTTTCATGATTTTCACGTACCTTAAATGTTGATTTCAACTTGACACTTGTTGTTCTCTAACTGTGACACGTGTCCATGCTGACGTGGTATACTACATGTCCTTACTAACATGGTCTGCCACACGTCCTTGCTGAGCTGGTCTGTTGACCAATAGCCTTGATCCAATGGTCCTTGTATGTCCTCCAAATCCAATGATCCTTATTTACTTTGGATTTTCGGGCTTCATGTATTTTACATCTCAAACTTTCTGGAGCGTATCCTCCTCACAAATTTAGATCTGAACTAAACGTTGTTCATCGATCATGAAATTATATAGATGTCTCGATCTATCAGAAATGCACCTCTTCTAGCTTATCCTGTCCTTCCACTTTGAAATGATCTGATGGCTGACGAAAATTTTCATTTCTGGAATTTCAAATCTCAGACTTTCTGGAGCGTAACCTCCTCGCAACTTTAGACTCGAACCAAATGTTGTTTGTTGATCAGGGTCTTAGATCAACGTATTGATATTTATCCAATGTATCTTTTCTAGATTATCATGTCCTTCCACTTGAAAGTGATCTGGCATTTGTGAAGAATATTGAAGCAGATCCACGATCAAGGATGATTGCGGAACCACAAATTGCGAGTGATTTAACTCATCACCCAAACTCCACAATTGGAAGTTGTGCAATGTTGGTGAGTTAACCAAAATCATTGATCTTTGAATCTATAAGGTCAGATGATCCTGACTAATTGAAGGATTGGAACACGCACGATGTTTAATTCTCCATTCAATCTCTGCAATTCATCCCTGCCATAGATTTGGTGATTGCGCATCTGAGGGTCACGATTTAATCTGACTTAAACTCATTGTTTTTTGGATCAACCACAGTCGTAGATATTTGAAGCTATGATATCTAAAAATCTAGTCATATTGTGGGATTGTAACTGGTGAGTATTTTAATTCTTCTCTCACTCCCCGCAATTCATCCATGTCGTTGATCGGGCGATTTCGCATCAACGATCATGATTCGATCTGAGTTTCATTCGTGCCATACCTATTGTTTCAACACGACATCTCTTCTGAGATTTGATCTCTACATTTTCTAACCCTTCTGATATTTTATCATAGGAACATTGTTGATTCTATCGTGATCAACAATAATCACGAATTTCTTCATACTGATATACTGTACAATGCAATTTTCCTTCTAAGCTTTGATCTTCATAATGTTCGCTCCTCTTCCTGAGCTTGTGATTTCGATCTCTGCATACTGTTTAACATATTTTATTGACTGATATACTGTTGACATCAATGATAATCTCATCTATGATAGTTCATCATTAACAACAGATCATCACATCGACTGTTGACATCAATGACAATATGTCCAACAATATCCCCCTTTGTCATTGAGGGAAAAATACTAACTTCATATACAAAAATCCCCCTGTGATGATTATTTCCTCTTATGCAGTTTTGATGCTTTCCTCTTATGAAGTTTTCTCTCCCACATTGACATCAATGGAAAAGGGTTTTTTCTCCTGTGGTAAAGCTCTGTATGTTACTGACCAGAATCGGAATGTGGGTAACTCTTTCTACAGTCATGTTCTACCTGTCATAGCTTAATGACTCCCCCTATCAATATGCTCTCTCTCTACTTCTGACTACTCTCCCCTTGGTTTCTAAAAAGGTATCTCTTGTTCACAAGGTTTCTTCCCATGTTAATTTACTAACTTCTTATCTCAGTTGATTAGGATTTTTGTGTTTCAAATGAGTAGTCTTCTTGATACAAATTTTTGTAGTGATCTAGTCTTTTCATAACTTAATCTAATTAATTTCTTATTTACTAACCAAAACTTCCCTTGAGTTTTTACTGACTATTCTCCCCCTTTGTTTCTAAAAGGGTATATTTTTCTGACAAGGTTTCTCCTCTTGTTATCTCTACAGGATGTCATGTACCTCATTTTGTACATCAGAATGTTGCTTCTATGTATGTTGTTGTCCTACTGGAACACTATGCAATTGTAGCTCATCTTATTCAAACAATTATTGGATCTGCCCATTGGTTCTCATCGGTCTCTAACCAGATGTATCCATATTTATCCAAGATGCTTCTTTACTGTACATTACTCTAAAGTTGTCTGAGACAACTTTATACTATTCTTGTCACATGACTGCAATTCTTTTTACAACAATTAACTTCACTCATGTTCACTTGTTCGGTATTTGCTATCCACATATGTGAGTGTCCTGGTTTCTTGAATTTTATTATCTGTCTTCTATTACTGCAACTTCATGTTTATTAAATTTTCCATTTACTCCTTTTTCCATACTGTATGAATCATTTCTCATTGACTGTTTTCTTGAGTTCCAACAGTCATATGCTTTGTGTCCATATCCATCACAAATATAGCATATAATACTGCAACAATGTGCAGTAATATGTCCAACATGATTGCAGTTCCAACATCTTATATTGTTGTTGAACCTACCAACTTGTTTTCTTTCATGATGCCTACAATCCAAGGCTTTATGACCATATTCATTACAAGAAAAACAATAACTATTAAAAACACTTTCATACCTTCTTTTATTCATCCATAAAGGTGTCTCCCTTCTGAACTTGCTTTGAGGTATATGAATAGCTTCTGGATGTCTTGATCTGATCTTCTGAATTTTGTAGCATTGTTTTTATTCTTTGGATGTGAAGAACTTGAGTCATACCTACATTCACTTTTTACAAATGAAGGAGTTGTTTCAGACCTGTCTTCATCCTTTGCAAATGAAGGACCTATGTCATACCTGTTTTCATCCTTTACAACTAAAGGAACTGGGTAAGGCCTTTTTTCACCTTTTACAAATGAAGGACCTACATCTGATTTCTTAGAAGTATTGATTTCTTCCTTGTTGTATCCAAGACTGGATTTGTCATTTGGTGATCTCTGACTATCCAAGAGCTCATCCAGGTTCATGGAGTTGTTCAAGAACTTGATTTGGGTGTCTGACTTCTAAACCTTCTTTCTAAGATTCAGAACTTCTGCGTCCATCTCATGACAAGATTCTTCATTTTTGTCCAATTGGTTCCTTACTACCTCCTCTCTCCTTTTGGCTTCTTCAAGTTGGATTTTAAGATTGACATGGATTTCCCTCGGTTCTTTTATATCTGCAATTTTTTTTCTTGGTTCATCATTTTCCTTCTTTTCTTCTTTTGCTTGACTGATTTCATTTTCCAGTCTCTCGATTTCCTCTTCATTTGCTTGACTGATTACATTTTTCATTCTCTTGATTTCCTCTTCCTTTTATTTTGTTAGATCAAAAACTTTTGTTTTCAATATTTTGATCTCTTCTTCTTTGTTTTCTAACTGAATTTTTTGCTCAGATATGATTTCTTTATTGTCTTTGAGAATTTCTTTTATTCCCAAGATATGCTTCTGATTGCTTGTCATCTTCCTTCTCCTTTTATTTTACTTGACTAATTTATTTATTCATCTTCTTGATCTCCTCTTCTTTCTCTTCTAACTGATTGTCCTGATCATATATTATCTTTTCATTGTCCCTGAGCATTTACTTTATTTCCAAGACATGCGTTTGAATCTTTTCAAGAAATTATTTAGTGTAGTCATGAAGATAGCTATAGTCTGATTCATTATGGTCATAGAGGCATTCCCAAAGACTCCAATCAACCTTTTGTTTGGCCTTTGATAATTATTCTTCTACTTCTTCCATGGGATAAATGCTAACAGAACATTATGTTATTGTATCTGAGTCTTCTTCTTCACTTGTAGGGGAGGATTAAATATCAATGTTATTGTAATCGAGATATTGTGGAGAGTCCTTACCTTTACTGATAATTGAGTCTTCATCTTCATCCTTGATAGGAATGTCTTATGTGTCTTCACTTTTGATTTGATACATCTTTTCTAACTTCAACCATAAGTCCTTGGCAT
>ML786366.1:388652-408867 GCA_009831015.1 Picea engelmannii | reverse complement strand
AACAAGTCTCTTCCATCTTGCTTAGTCTTCTTTGTAGGTTCCTTTTCTTCGGCAATCAATGCTTCGTGTTTCTCCTTCCTTTTTCTTTATCTCGGGACACTGATTCTTGTAGTGACCATACTTTTGACGATTGAAGCATTATACTTTTGAAATGTCTTTCTCTTGATTTGGCTTCCTCCTTGAGCCAAACTTCCTTTTCTTCCTGAAGTTCTTGAATCTTTTTGTGAAGGCTTGATCATCGTATTTCCTCTGGGATTTATCTTTTGCATTGATCCTTGATTCTTCTTGAGCACAACGAGTAAAAAGTTCTTCAAATGTCGAATACTCCTTCCTTGTGTTCATGCTTGAGACAAATGCATCCCACATATTGGGAAGACCATTGAGTACTATGTTCACCAATTCCTTTTCCGAAATGATCTCTTCAATAGCTTGTAGTTGATCTCTTAGCTGGGATATCCTTACAATGTATGATGTTATGCTATCATCCTCATTCATATTCATGTCATGGAGCTCATTCTTTAGACTCATAACTTGTCTGATGTTTCTGACTGAGAAGAGATTTGTTAGGGCATCGTACATATTATTCGATGAGTCAATATGGGAGATGTAGGGTATCAAGTGGTCTTTTATAGAATCCACTATGATACTCATGGAATTGATGTCAACATCTTTGAACTTTTCCATATCTGCAATGTTCTGCGGTTCCTTCTCTTCTCTTTCTTCAAACTCTGGCTTCACGATATCCAACACTTTATTCTTGGCAAGGATGAGGTCAATCCTTGTCTTCCACACTCTAAAGTTAGAGGCTCCATCTAACTTTTTCTCAGACTTCATAGAGTTAGTCATGGCTACTTGACTTGGTCAAACCCTAGATTTGACCAAAAATTCAAACTTCATGTCTTGGCTTGCTGAGAGTATCAGGAGATGTGCTAGGCTAGAGTGCACTGATCTATCCAGAGATTAGGTCAATCCCTTCACGTAAGGTGCCTCAACAAGAGGTTTAGGGTTTCTATAACTGCTCCTACTAGTAACCCTAGTGGCAGTGTCTCTGGAAGATGCTTCTGCTAGTAACCCTAGTGGCAGTTCCTCAACGAGCTCAATATCCTAGAAACTATGTTTCCTTCCAGTGTTTAGAATGAATAAAGGAGGTGTGGGCCCATAACCTGTTAGAATATAGAATATAGTGTGCTCGTTTTACCATTGACGATACCCTCGTCGCCCAACCATAGGCCGAAGCCACCCTCCAAGCACCTTAACCTTGACTGAGAATTACTCCGAAAGCAATCCCTAGGTGTAGCGCATCTTCCTCCAAGCCAAACAAGGTGTAGCGCATCTTCCTCCAAGAATAGCGCACCAACAATAGTTGATCAGATAGTCCAAACCATAGCCAAGAGATAGTCCAAGCCAACACTGAAACTGCTAACTGCAGCAGCTGCACCTGTAGCTTTCCTCCACACGTGTGCACCAAACTGGGAACTTCAGTGTGCACCACTTATTGTCTGCAATTTTGAGATGCTATCAAATGAGAACTGGTGCCCTCTATTTATACTGGTTCCACCATATTTGTTGGGGCCGACTTCTCTTTCTAGATATGTGTCTGTTCAGTATATTATTATTATTTATGGCCGACTTCTTCTCTTGGAGGCTAATAACCTAATATAAATTATCTTCTTGAGCCAACAAGACTTATAGGGTTATTAGCCAACTCATTAGGGTTTTCTCTTTCTTTTCAGAGTCTTCTATTCTAGTCAGGTTCACACATGGAGGTACATACCTCCCGCAACTACCACAATATTAACAAGGACTGGAGTGGTACACATGGCCATCTTCAAGGTTTGAAAATCTTGAGTAGTTGTTGGACCCCAAGTGAAAGAATTATTTTTAAGGAGTGCAGTGAGAGGTGCCACAATATTTCCATAATTCTTCAGAAACTTGTGATAATAACTTGTTAAACCCATAAATCCACACAAGCTCTTGAGAGTATTGGGGTGACGCCAATCTTTCATAGCTTCAATCCTTTTAGGATCCACCCTAACATCGTCCTTGCCAACAAGATGACATGCCAAATGGGTAGAATTCATGAAGAAATTTACTTTTTTTATTAAGTATATTAGTGGAAGAAATAACAAAGTTTCATATTCTTTGAGTAGGAGATGTTTAATATTGCAGGCATTCCAAGTGGAGACATAGGGATTTGAACACCTCAAAGAGATGTATAAAGAAGACCTGGATTTCAAGGAATTGTATGAAGCATGTGAGGACCCTTTTCTAAGAGACAAAAATCAATGGATGGAGTATTTGATCCAACACAAACTGTTATTCAAGGGAAGTCAATTGTGTATCCTACAATCCTCAAAGAGGGACACTTTTCTAAAGGAGAAACATAGTGGAGGAATGGTTGGACATTTTGGCCATGATAAAATGTATGCACAATTGAGTTATTCATACTATTGGCCATGAATGAGGTATGATGTGAGGAATTTCATGGACAGATGAAAAATCTACCAGTATGATAAAGGAAAGAAATAGAACACTGGATTGTATTTACCATTTCCTATTCCAGACAGGTCGTGGGATGATATAAGTATGGATTTTGTTATGGGATTGCCAAGAACCCAAAGAGGGAGTGATTAAATCTTTGTGGTGGTTGATAGAATTTCAAAGATGGCATATTCATACCGTGTCACAAAACGAGTGATGTTACTCACATAGAAAATTTGTTTTTCAAGGAGATTGTGAGATTGCATGGGTTACCTAGGAGTATAATTTCAGACAAATATACTAAATTTGTGGGACACTTTTGGAGGACCTTGTGGAATAAGTTGGGACAAGTCTGTATTTTAGTTCATCATATCATCCTCATATTGATGGATAGACTGAGGTAGTGAATCAAAGTTTAGGGAATCTATTAAGGATTTTGATCACTAAACATAACAGTCAGTGGGATCAAATTCTGCCACAAGAAGAATTTTCATATAACAACTCACCGAATAGGAGTACTAGTAAGAGTTCATACCAAATTGTATAATGGATGCATGCAGGAGGAATTTTCGAATTGAGATATTTGGGATGAGATGAATTTTGAGGTGTAGGAGCAGAGGACTTTACTGTAGAAATGCAGAAGTTGCATGATCAGATCAAAGGACAACTACAGAATAGCAACCATAAATATAAGAACATAGTATATAGAGGAGAAGAGAGGTGAATTTTGAAATTGGAGATCAAGTATTAGAACCCCCGAGGAAGGAAATATTTCCAATGGGGAAATGTAACAAGTTGAATATGAAGAAGATAGGACCTTCTAAGACCCTCACAAAATTCGCTACAAATTCTTATGAGATTGAACTTCCGGAGGACATTGGAATATCGCCAATATTTAATGTAGAAGACTTATACCCTTATAGGATGGATGATACAAAAGGGATATATGACCAAGAGGAGATTCGGTGGAAGCGACAGATCCACATGGAAGAGAAGCCACATATAGAGAATATTTTGGACCAGAGGATTGCTAAAAATACCAAGAGAAAAAATTATTATGAGTATCTGGTTAAGTGGAAAGATCATCCAGCAGAAGATGCCAGTTGGATAACTAAGACTGATATCCAGAAGCATGGAAATACATTGGAGGAGCTCATGGATAGGAGCCCATGAATATTTTTGTCCGGAGGAATATGATGTAGGAGAATCTCCATCAACATTCAATGAGGCCAAGTGGAGGACAACTCAGCATCCAACACGTGCATTCAAAGTGGATTTGGATTCCAAGGAGATCGCATCACTTTAATGTTTTGAAAATATTGTAATAAAGGCCCGTAAGATTTTGAGGCAAGAGACATTGTAAAAAATGCAAGAGATTGTAATTTCTTTAATTCCCAAAGGTTTGTATAGATTTGGAGAATCGACTCATATCTATATTGTAAATTCTCATTTATTTGTAATAATATTAGTGGTAGAATGCTTTAATTATGATGTGAAATCACTAGAGTAGTCATAAGGAAGGCTCGATAACCCCCTCCATGTATAATTGTAATATTCCAGATATAAAAACTATGCAGAACATAAATAAATAGCTAGAAATGGGAGATGAACAACAATATAACCAGAACCACACCACAATAATACCAAAATGATACCAGAATAATAATAGGAAGAGCACTTTGATTACTGAGAACAATGTTTTCTTTCCTCTTCAAGGGGGAAACCACTAGTAGAGGAGAACTCTATTACAATAATATCCAAGACAAAAGTTCTCATACCCTCGACTCCTATTTATACTAAATATTTCTATAAAAAGAACCATCTAGAGGAAGATCCTTCTAGAAGGGAAAGCTTCTATTAGGTCTTATTACATTGGACTTATTAATATTCTTCCTTATTCCTAGGTCTTATTAATATTGACCTTTATTACATGGAAATATAGTATTCTACCTATGTGAGGGGTTAGGTCCTTGACATTTCGTCCCCCTTAAAAATCTCCTTGTCCTCAAGGCTTGATATGGGGAAATTGCTGCAGAATGGTGGATCATTCCCAAGTGGAATCTGCTGGAGTTGTATCTTTCCATTGGACTAACACTTCCTTGATGGTTCACTAATGTGGACGACGCTAACTCTGGTCCAAAACTTATTGTGGTTGTAGCCAAGTGGATCCTTCTTCATCCAACTTGGGAAGGTTGGTTTGAGTTTGGCACTTAGTTCCAATCACCTTCTTTAAGAAGGAAACATGAAAAATAGGATGGAGCTTAGAATGAGTAGGAAACTCTAAGTGATAGGCCACCTATCCCACACACTTGAGAATGGTATAAGGACCACAAAATTTGGGCGCCAGTTTTGAGCAATGGTCATCCTTGAGGGAATTTTTCTTGTAGGTTTTCAGTTGCAGAAATACCTGATCGCCTTCTGCAAATTCACATTCAGAGCGCCCTTCATCTACTTGTTTCTTGATGTGATTTTGGGCCATTACCAAATTCTCTTTGAGGGTATGAAGAATATCCTCTTGAACTATAAGTGTTTGGTCAACCTCCTGGACCTTCAAGGCACATGGAAAATATGAGACAAATGAAGGTGGATTTTTTCCATATACTGCTTCAAAAGCATTCATGCGGGTAGTTGTATGGTATGAAGTGTTGTACCACCATTCAACTAGTGGTAACCATTGATCCCACTACATTTTCCTTTCCAATACAAAACACCTCAAATATGTTTCCAAACATTTGTTGACAATTCCAGTTTTCACATCAGTCTGGGGATGATAAGTTGTGTTGAGATGAAATTGGGTGCCTTGTATTGCCAAAAATTGCTAGTGAAAGTTGGGTCGCGATCAGAGGAAATAGAGTGTGGCATGCCATGAAGCTTGAAGACCTGATCCATGAAAATTTGAGCGATAATGGATGTTGTAAATGGGTGTTGAAGAGCACATAAATGAGAATACTTGGAAATACGATCAACTACCACCATGATGACTAATTTATTGCCTGATTTAGGTAAGCCTACAATAAAATCCATAGAGATATCCCTCCAAATAGTAGGTAGAATCAGAAGCAGTTGTAGTGTGTCAGGATATTTGAATGTTTCACCCTTTTTATGTTGACACACATCACATTCAACCAAAAAATTACGAACATCTTGTTTCATAACATCCCCAAAAAAAGAATGTTTGACCCTGTCATAGGTTTTAGTAAACCCAGAGTTCCCCGCTATGGGTGTAGAATGAAGCTCAGAAAGTACCATGGCTTTAAGTTTTGACTGCTTACTTAAATACAAATGACATTTGTATCGAATATCATCATTGATCTAAGAGTACCCTGGAAAAACTAAAGAATTGGACTGCAGTTGTTGTATCAGATGTGAACTTTGGGGATCGTGTAGCCATTATTGGCGAACATCTTGGAGCCAATATGGTACAATGAAGGAGAGAGAGAAAAGAGACCCTTCATATTCATATTTTCTGGAAACTGCATCAACAACCACATTGTTTTTTCCTTTCTTGTAAACGATCTCATAATCATATCCAAAGAGCTTAATCACTGTTTTCTTTTTCTCTAGGGAGGAAATGCGTTGTTCCATAAAATAATTGAGGCTTTGATGATCTATATTAATTTGGAAGAATTTCCCAAATGGATGAGGTCACCAAAGATACATGGCATGCATAATAGCCAACATTTCCTTTTCATAGATTGATTTGTCCAAATTGCATTCAGACAGTTGTTTGTTGGTAAAGGCCAAAGGCCAACCCCCTTTAATAAGGACAACTCCAATTCCTTTCCCAAAAGCATCACATTCCAGGACAAAGGTCTTTGTGAAATCAGGAAGGGTCGGCACTGGAGTGGTGCACATGGCCATATTCAAGGTTTGAAAAGCCTAAGAAGTTGTTGGAGTCCAAGTGAAATAATTCTTTTTAAGGAGTTTAGTGAGAGGTGCCACAATCTTTCCATAATTCTTTACAAACTTGTGATAATAAATTGTTAAACCCATAAATCCACGCAAGCTCTTGAGAGTATTGGGGTGATGCCAATATTTCATAGCTTCAATATTTTTAGGATCCACCCCAACGTCGAACTTGCCAAGAAGATGACATGAGAAATGGGTAGAATTCATGAAGAATTTTACTTTTTTTATTGAGTATATTAGTGGAAGCACTAACAAAGTTGCATATGCTTTGAGCAGAAGATGTTTGATATTGTGGGCATTCCAAGTGGAGACATTGGGATTTGAACACCTCAAGGAGATGTATACAGAAGACTTGGACTTCAAGGAATTGTATGAAGCATGTGAGAACCTTTTGCGAAGAGACAGAAATCAATGGATGGAGTATTTGATCCCAGAAAAACTATTATTCAAGGGAAGTCAATTATGTATCCTACAATTCTCAAAGAGGGACAATTTTATAAAGGAGAAACATAGTGGAGGACTAGATGTACATTTTGGCCATGATAAAATGTATGCATAGTTGATTTCTTCATACTATTGGCCAGGAATGAGGTCTTATGCGAATAATTTCATGGGTAGATGTAGAATCTACCATTATGCAAAAGGAAAGAAATAGAAAACTAGATTGTATAAACCATTTCCTATTCTAGACAGGTCATGGGATGCTATAAGTATGGATTTTATTGTGGGATTTCCAATAACCCAAAGAGGGTGTTATTCAATATTTTTGGTGGTTGATAGAATTTCGAAGATGGCACATTTCATACCATGTCACAAAACCAGTGATGATACTCACATAGAAAATTTGTTTTTCAAGGAGATTGTGAGATTGCATGGGTTACCCAGGAGTATAGTTTCAGACATATATACTAAATTTGTGGGACACTTTTGGAGGACCTTGTGGAAGAAGCTAGGGAAAAGTTTGTATTTCAGTTCATCATATCATCCACAGATCGATGGATAAACTGAGCTAGTGAATCAAATTTTAGAGAATCTGTTAAGTATTTTGATCACTGAACATAACGATCAGTGGGATCAAATTCTACCCCAAGAAGAGTTTGCATATAACGACTCACCGAATAGGAGTACTAGTAAGATTTCATTCCAGATTGTATATGGGATGCATCCAAGAGGAATTTTTGAATTGAGAGATTCAGGACGAGATGAATTTTGAAGTGTAGAAGCAGAGGAATTTGCTGCAGAAATGTTGAAGATGCATGATCAGATCAAATGACAGCTACAGAATAGCAACCAGAAATATAAGAACATAGTATACCAGAGGAGAAGAGAGGTGAATTTTGAAATTGGAGATCAATTCTTAGAACCCCTAAGGAAGGAAATATTTCCAATGGTGAAATGTAACAAATTGAAGATGAATAAGATAGGACCCTGTATGATCCTCACAAAATTTGTTGCAAATGCTTATGAGTTTGAACTACAAGAGGACATTGGAATATCACCAATATTCAATGTAGAAGACTTATACCCTTATAGGATGGATGATATAGAAGGGATATATGATTGAGAGGATATTTGATGGAAGAGGAAGATGCACATAGAAGAGAAGCCACATATAGAGAATATGTTGGACCAGAGGATTGCTAAAAATACCAAGAGAAAAATTTATTATGAGTATCTAGTTAAGTGGAAAGATCATCCGATAGAAGATGTCAATTGGATAACTAAGAATGATATCCAAAAGCATGTAAATACATTGGAGGAGCTCATGGATAAGATTCGATGAATATTTTTTTCCAGAGGAGTATGATGCAGGAGAATCACCATCAACATTCAATGAGGCCAAGTGGAGGACAACTCAGCATCCAACATGTGCATTCAAAGTGGATTTGGATTCCAAGGAGTTCGTGTCACTTTAATGTTTTGAAAATATTTTAATTAAAGGCCTGTAAGATTTGAGGAAAGATCCATTGTAAACAATCCAGGAGATTGTAATTTCTTTAATGCCCAAAGGTTTTTGTAGATTTGGAGCATCGACTCATATATATATTGTAAATTCTGATTTATTTGTAATAATATTAGTGGTAGAATGCTTTGATTATGATGTGAAAGCACTAGAACAGTAAGAAGGAAGGATCGATAAGCCCCTCGATGTATAAATGTAATATTCCATATATAAAAGTATGCAGAATAGAAATAAATAGCTATAAATGGAAGATGAACAACAATATAACTAGAACCACACCACAATAATACCAAAATGATGCCAGAATAATACTAGGAAGAGCACTTTGATTACTGATAGCAATGTTCACTTGCCTATTTGAGGGGGAAACCTCCAATAGATCAGAACTCTATTATAGTAATATCCAAGAAAAAAGTTCACATACCCTCGACTCTTATTTATACTAAATATTTCTATCAAAAGAACCATCTAGAGGAAGATCCTTCTAGAAGCATAAGCTTCTATTAGGTCTTATTACATTGCACTTATTCTTCCTTATTGCTAGTCCTTATTAATATTGACCTTTATTACATGGAAATATATTATTCTACCTACATGAGGGGTTAGGTACCTAACATTTCCTCCCCCTTAAAAGCATCCTTGTCCTCAAGGCTTCAGATGGGGAAATTGTTGCAAAATGGTGGATGGTTCCCAAGTGGCATCTGTTGGAGTTGTATCTTTCCATTGGACTAACACTTCCTTGATGGTTCTCTAATGTAGACGATGCTAACGCTGGTCCAAAAATTCTTGTGGTTGTAGCCAAATGGAGCCTTCTTCGTCCAACTCGAGAAGGTTGGTTTGAGTTTGGCACTTAGTTCCAATCACCTTCTTTAAGAAGGAGACATGAAAAATAGGATGGAGCTTAGAATGACTAGGAAAATATAAGTGATAGGCCACCTATCCCACACACTTGAGAATAGTATAAGGACCATAAAATTTGGGCGCCATTTTCAAACAATGGTCATCCTTGAGGGAATTTTGCTTGTAGGGTTGCAGTCACAGAAAAACCTGATCTCCTTTTGCAAATTCACGTTCAGAGAAACCTTCATATACTTGTTTCTTCATGTGAATTTTGGGCCATTACCAAATTCTCTTTGAGGGTATGATGAATATCCTCTCGAACTGTAAGTGTTTGGTCAACCTCCTAGGCCTTCGAGACACATGGAAAATATGAGAGAACTGAAGGTGGATTTTTTCCATATACCGCTTCAAAAGGATTCATGCAGGTAGTTGTATGGTACGAAGTGTTGTACCACCATTCATATAGTGGTAACCATTGAGCCCACTGAGTTTTCCTTTCTGATGAAAAACACCTCAAATATGTTTCCAAACACCTTTTGACAATTTCAGTTTGACCATCAGTCTGGGGATGATATGTTGTGTCGAGATGCAATTGGGTGCCTTGTAGCTTGAACAACTCTTGCCAAAAATTGTTGGTGAAATTTTTGTCATGATCAGAGGCAATAGAGTGTGGCATGCCATGAATCTTGAAGACTTGATCCATGAAAATTTGAGTGACAATGGATGTTGTAAATGGGTGTTGAAGAGCACATAAATGAGCATACTTGGAAATGCGATCAACTACCACAATGATGACTGATTTATTGCCGGAGTTAGGTAAGACTACAATAAAATCCATAAAGATATCCCTCCAAATAGCAGGTGGAATTAGAAGTGGTTGTGGTATGTTAGGAGATTTGAATGTTTTTCCCTTGTTGTGTTGACACACATCACATTTAGCCACAAAATTGTGAACGTCATGTTTCAGACCATCCCAAAAAAAAGAACGTTTGACCCTGTCATAGGTTTTGGTTAACCTAGAGTGCCCTGTTGTGGGTGTAGAATGAATCTCAAAAAGTATCGTGGATTTAATTTTTGATTTTTTACTTAAATATAAATGACCTTTGTATTGAATCTCATCATTGATCCAGGAGTACCCTGGAGAAACTGAAGAATTGGACTGCAATTTATTTATCAGATGCAAACTTTGGGGATCATGTACCCATTCCTCTCGAACATCTTGGAGCCAAGATGATACAATGACAGAGAGAGAGAAAAGGGACCCTTCATCTTCATATTTTCTGGAAAGTGCATCAGTAACCAAAATTTGTTTCCTTTCTTGTAAACGATCTCATAATCATATCCAAAGAGCTTAGTCACCCATTTTTTTTTCTCGGTGGAGGAAATGATTTGGTCCATAAAATACTTGAGGCATTGATGATATGTCTTAATTTGGAATCATTTCCCAAATAGATAAGGGCACCAAAGATACACGTCATGCATAATAGCTAGCATTTCCTTTTCATGGATTGATTTGCCCAAATTGTGGTCAGACAGTTGTTTGTTGGTAAAGGCCAAAGGCCCACCCTCTTGCATAAGGATAGCTCCAATTATTTTCCTGGAAGCATCACATTCTAGGACAAAGGTCTTTTTGAAATTAGGAAGGGTCAGGACTAGAGTGGTGCACATGGACATCTTCAAGGTTTGAAAATCCTTAGAAGTTGTTGGATTCCAAGTGAAAGAATTCGTTTTAAGGAGTGCAGTGAGAGGTGCCACAATATTTCCATAACTCTCAACAAACTTGTGATAATAAATTGCTAAACTCATAAATCCACGCAATCTCTTCAGAGTATTGGGGCGATGCCAATCTTTCATAGCTTCAATATTTTTAGGATCCACCCTGACGTCAGCCTTGCCAAAACATGACATGCCAAATGGGTAGAATTCATGAAGAATTTTACTTTTGTTATTAAGTATATTAGTGGAAACACTAACAAAATTGTAGATGCTTTGAGCAGGAGATGTTTGATATTGCAGGCATTCCATGTGGAGACATAGGGATTTGAACACCTCAATGAGATGTATAAAGAAGACCTGGATTTCAAGGAATTGTATGAAGCATGTGAGAACCCTTTGCTAAGAGACAGAATTCAATGGATGGAGTATTTGATCAAAGACAAACTGTTATTCAAGGGAAGTCAATTGTGTATCCTGTAATTCTCAAAGAGGGACAATTTTCTAAAGGAGAAACATAGTGGAGGATTGGCTGGACATTTTGGCCATGATAAAATGTATGCATAGTGGAGCTCTTCATACTATTGGCTAGGAATGAGGTCTGATGTGAAGAATTTCATGGACAAATGCAAAATCTACCATTATGCTAAAGGAAAGAAATAGAATAGTGGATTGTATAAACCATTTCCTGTTCCAGACAGGTCATGGGATGCTATAAGTATGGATTTGGTTCTGGGATTTCCAAGAACACAAAGAGGGAGTGATTCAATATTTGTGGTGGTTGATAGAATTTCAAAGATGACACATTTCATACCGTGTCACAAGACCAGTGATTCTACTCACATAGAAAAATTGTTTTTCAAGGAGATTGTGAGATTGCATGGGTTACCTAAGAGTATAGTTTTAGACAGATATACTAAATTTGTGGGACACTTTTGGAGGACCTTGTGGAAGAATTTGGGGACAAGTTTGTATTTTAGTTCATCATATCATCCGCAGATCGATGGATAGACTGAGGTAGTGAATCAAAGTTTAGGGAATCTTTTAAGGATTTTGATTACTGAATATAATAGTTAGTGGGATCAAATTCTTCCCCAAGAAGAGTTTTCATATAATGACTCACCAAATTGGGGTACTAGTAAAAGTTCATTCCAGATTGTATATGGGATGCATCCAAGAGGAATTTTTGAATTGAGATATTTGGGAAGAGATGAATTTCAAAGTGTAGGAACAGGGGACTTTGTTACAGAAATGCAGAAGTTGCATGATCAAATCAAAGGACAGCTACAAAATAACAGCCGTAAATATAAGAACATAGTATACCAGAGGAGAAGAGAGGTGAATTTTGAAATTGGAGATCCAGTCTTAGAACTCCCGAGGAAGGAAATATTTCCAAAGGGGAAATGTAACAAGTTAAATATGAATAAAATAGGACCTTGTAAGATCCTCAAAAAATTCGCTACAAATTCTTATGAGATTGAACATAAAGAGGACATTGGAATATCACCAATATTCAATGTAGAAGACTTGTACCCTTATAGGATGGATGATACAGAAGGGATAGATGATCGAGAGGAGATTCAGTGGAAGTGGAAGATGCACATAGAAGAGAAGCCACATATAGAGAAGATTTTGGACCAGAGGATTGCTAAAAATACCAAGAGAAAAATTTATTATGAGCATCTGGTTAAGTGGAAATATCATCCAGCAGAAGATTCCAGTTGGATAACTAAGACTGATATTCAGAAGCATGGAAATACATTGGAGGAGCTCATGGAAAGGATTCCATGAACATTTTTGTCTATAGGAGTATGATGTAGGAGAATCGCCATAAACATTCAATGAGGCCAAGTGAAGGACAACTCGGCATCCAGCGCATGCATTCAAAGTGGATTTGGATTCCAAGGAGATCACGTCACTTTAATGTTTTGAAAATATTATAATTAAAGGCCCATAAGATTTGAGGCAAGAGCCATTGTAAACAATCGAGGACATTGTAATTTCTTTAATGCCCAAAGGTTTGTATAGATCTGGAGCATCGACTCATATATATAATTTAAATTCTCAGTTATTTGTAATAATCTTAGTGGTAGAATGCTTTGTTTATGATGTGAAAGCTCTAGAGTAGTCAGAAGGAAGGCTCGATAAGCCCCTCCATGTATAAATGTAATATGCCAGATATAAAAAGTATGCAGAACAAAAATAAATAGCTAGAAATGGTAGATGAACAATAATATAACCATAACCACACCACAATAATACCAAAATAATACTAGGAAGAGTAGTTTGATTACTGATAGTGTAATATCCCTAAGGCCGAACCCAATTGAAAATGTAAATATAAATATACATAAGTTGGTGAGCTGATTTGATATCATTTTGGTATGCACATTCCATGGTGTAGCACGCGCAGGTACTGCACAGTAAAAGGAGGAAGTGTGCACATTCTGGGATACCACGCGCAACATCTTAAGTGTGTGTGATGTAGAGGCCAAGGAGCCTTGTGTATCTGATATGTTTTATAGGCTGGTGAGCCAGTATTATAAGAAAGGATTCTTATGTTTTGATTAGGCTAGAGAGCCTAGATGTTAAAGGCCAGTGCACCTATTTTTGTACATATCTCATATTTAATATAAAATACATCACTATGCGTAGACCGACCATGATAAAAGAGATGGGGGACTAAACTCCACTAGTTAGGGAAAGGGAAGGAGCTAATTTAAGGAATATTATATTAATATTTCTTAAATCATAAAGTATGGATAATTATGTTATCCTAAGTTCTAAACATGGAGAAAAGTGGGCCAAAGTATCTTCGAATATGATAAGTGTCAAGTTGGGGGCATGCATACATATTGTTGGGACTTAGCTCATTTTGGTAAATTTTCTATCATGGGGACCATCATCTTTTCCTGATTCATCCGTCACTGAGATAGATAGTCAATCATCCAGGAGGAGGGGAGACATTGAGCTATAATTTGTACCTTCATGACTTTACCTTAACCCGTATCCAGAGCCTTTTGTTGGGTAACTGTTAGCTTGGGACTGGTATTGAAGAAGTGGGTTGTCAAGCCCATGGGATATTGAAGAGGTGGGTTGTTAGGCTCGTGAGCAATTATCTGGGTGAGAGAATTGTTGAGGATTGATTTCCAAAGGTGCTGAACTATAGCTGCAGGGATCTGAGACTTCATATCTGGCCTGTTGCTGAAGCCCTGGAAGCGAAGTGGGGCAACCAAGGGACTGTTGAGCAGGGACGGGGCACACTTCCTTGGGTGGGACAGGCATGTGGGGAATGAGGGACTGTAGGCTATTAGTTGAGTGAGCACCTGAGACAGAGTCTTTCTTGTTGTTCATGAGCCTTTAGCCTGGTTAGGAACCCTTTACTCAGATGGATTTTAGTCCCATCTCATGGATGAATCACTATTGAGAGTGATGAATAGTGTGGTCTAACCCTGGGAGGTTTGTGGAAGGTCTACATGTAGTTGGTGATATTCTGACAAAGATAAGTGTCAATTGTGTGATTAATTTACATGTTGCATTTGTATTCACGTTTTATGTTTATGGGTTTATCCTATGCATGATTATAGTTGTTTGTATGCTTATGGGTATTGCATGTATATGTTTACTACTTTTTAGTGTGAATCCATGCATTTACATAGCATATTTGTCTGTTCATGTTTTATTTATATTAAGCTTCTGCAAGAGTTTTGTGTGTGCATATGTTTTAATTGCATGCAGTTAGAAAATTATATGTGACATAACTTAGTTAGAATGTTCATCATGTTATAGTATGTTCTGCATAGAGAACGGATGTGTTCTCCAGCGTAGTGTGCCCCAGCATGAATGGTTGGGGACATTACAATTGGTATTTGAGAACGAAAGAGTGTTCTAGAGTAGCATGGTCTGGCCTGTATCAGGCTGGGAATGTTACAAAGACGGTTTCAGAGCTAAGTAATGTGTCTGAGGAGTGGCTTTTCCTTGGCCTGTGTGAGGCCGAGGTGTGTCACAAATTGGTATCAGAGCTTCAGTTTTCAACACTGAGCCTAAATGGGTCGAGTAAGTTGAGTTGAAGAAAAATGTCACAAAGGATTTAATTCGAAGTGGCCAAATTTTAGTTGTAGAGTGTCCATGGAAAAAATTAACAGTAACTGGGCAAAAATGTGGAAAATCCCCAATTTGTGTGGATGGATTCATGAGAAAATGGAGAAATTCAACCAAGTGATGAGATATTGCTGATTTAATATCTGTTCTAGCAAATTCGAACCTAGAATTGGTCGAATTTGAAGTTACAGTGAAGCCATGACAGATGGAGCGGAAAAGGTTAGCATACAGGTACTGCACAGAAAATGTTAGCGTGCAGATACTGTGTGGAAATGTTAGCGTGCTTGAGCATGCGGTAAATTGTGGTGTCGCTTGAAATAATATGGTGTGTGGGTGCACACACTAAATTTGGCATTGCACAGAGTGCACACGCATAAGAAGGTGTGCACAGTGTACACACACACAATAAGGGCACGTAGGGTGTATGCAGTATTGGAAGAGCGCAAAGGAGTTTGGTTGGTGCACACGCAATATGGGTATATGTTGTCGCACGATAGTTTAGTATGTGCGCGCAGAGTATTGATGCGTGGTGGGGGTTATTGAACTTTGGCATGGTGAAATTCATAGAGAGAAATTCATTTGGAATATCAGTGTGTGATACAAAAACTACGCGCAACGGGTAATAGTGCAAGAACAAAAACTACGCACGGTAGTTATTGGTGCACGACACAAAAGTGCGCGCATGTTATTGGCGCGAAAAAGAAGTGATACACAATGTTTGTAAAGTGCACAAAGCAAGATTTAACTATGATGTTGTAGCACATGGAAATTACAGGAGCATAGATTGAAATTTGTGTGCGCGAAGTTGTTTGAAGGGGGAAGAATAGAAAAAACAGTGAAGGGTAAACTATAAGACCCCGACTAGCTCCATAAAGCCATAACTTTATGCTCAAGACTCATAATTGAGAATGTGAGCAGGCGTTGGAAAGGCATTGGATAGTGGAATATAATTATCCACCCAGAAAATTGATTTGGGAATTCAATTTTTCAGGAAATCAGAAGAAAGGTTTTTGATAAATTATTGAACCAAAATGGTTCATATTTTTCATAAAATTGTTGAAACAGTCAGTCTGACAAGTTTTTTTGGCTACACATTTTGCAGAGTTAACAACAAATAGAATCAGATCAAGACTAGTGCAAAGTCCATAGGAATGGAAGAGGCACAAGGGAATTATAGTAATCAAGATGAATTCAAAGGGATGGATGTCCATTTGAGCATTGAAGGAACAAACTCCAATGGACATGGTGAAGAAAGGGATGAAAACATAAATATGGCAGAGACCATTAAAAATTTACAGAAGGATGTTTAAGGCCATAAAGATGATAATGAAAGGCTTATGAGAGCCAAGGAGAAGCAAGATGACTTCAACATGAAGTTATTGGAGATCTTGAACATAATAGAAAAGAAATTGGATAAGGAGAGTGGCTCGAGCAAATCGGGAAGTCACAAGTCTCATGATGAGAAAAGAAAAACAAGAAGTGTTAGCAGGCATCACCACCACTCCCCAGGGAATTACAATAAGAGATCACACAACAACTCAAGTCCATCCCCTGTCAGAAAGTATGAGAGGTCTGGGGTGGATGAAATGGGAGGAGAAATGAACAAAATCAAACCTCCTACATTTGATGATGAGCACGAGAAGGATGAATATGCAGAGACATGGTTGTTGGGCATGAGAAAGTATTTTCAATTGCATAATTATTCCTCTCATGCAGAGGGTAGAATTTCCATCTATCAACTAAAAGGAAAAAAATCCATGTGGTGGGATCATCTTGTGCAGGTGCATCACATCAAAGAGAAAAGTGTTACTTGGACAAGATTCAATAAGTATTTTGAGAAGAAATACTTGACTAAGAGATACTATGACAAGAAAATGAAAGATTTCTTTGAAGTCAATCTTGGGAGTATGACAATTGAGGAATATGAGATAAGGTTTCTAGAACTATTGAAGTATGTTTCTTTCATCAAGGACGAGACAGTCAAAATTCAAAGGTATTTGAGTGGATTTCCATCATTTATCAATGACAAAATACAATATGATGATCCCAAAACATTGGAGGAGACCATAAGGTGATCTAAATGCCTATGTGATCAACAAAAATCAAGGCCAACATTCCAAAAATCTTGGGAAGACAAAAACAAATTCAAGATGGATCAAAGGAAGAAGGGGTTTAAGCCACCATTCTTCAGAAATAATCCATAGGGACAGCAAACTCTTGAGGAACCCATAATGATGGACACGAGAAATCAAAGGCCAAGGCAGCCACCTATTCAATGTTGGGGTTGTAAAGGGGATCACATGTTCATAGATTCTCCTCACAGAGGTGAAAAAGGGAGGACTGTTCATAATGTACAGCAAGATGAAACAGTGGAGGACATGGGTAGAAAGATACCCAGGATCTATGCATCCCTAGACAACAAGCAATAAGAATACCAGTCAGATATGATTGAAGTGGAAGGTATGATCAACAACCAAACCATTGCTATTTTAATTGATTCAGGAGCTAGTCATATATATATAGATCCTAAGGTGGTGGAAATTTTTCATTTTCCAAGAAGCAAGCATGGGAAATATTGGTTGGTGTAGCTGTCTACAAGGGCCAAAAGAAAAGTTAACGAGATGGTTAAGTCATGTATTATTGACATGAATGGAATGAACACCCAGGCATATTTGAACATCTTGCCTTTAGGTTCCTATGATTGTCTAATTGGGATGGATTGGTTGGACCAACAACATGCCATCCTAGACTTCCATAATAAATCATTTACTTGCTTGGATGAGGAAGGGAAACTAAGGAAAGTGCAGGGAATTCCCATAGCAGTAGCCATAAAAGAGATTTCAGCATTGCAGCTGAAGAAATGTTACAAAAAAGGGTGTCAAATAATTGCAGCTCATTTGGCAGAGACACCTAGAGATAAGGTTCCAAATTTGGAAGATTATGCAGTCCTAGAAGATTTTGAAGATGTTTTCAAGGAGGTACCAAGACTACCCCCAAGGAGGGACATTGATTTCTTTATAAATCTAATGCATGTAGCAGCTCCAGTATCAAAGAATCCTTACAGAATAAGTACACCAGAGCTGAAGGAGTTGCAAATGCAACTTGAAGAGCTTCTGAAGAAGGGGTATATACGCCCAAGTGTGTCACCTTGGGGTGCCCCTGTCTTGTTTGTGAAGAAGAAATATAGAACATTAATATTGTTCATTGATTTCAGAAAGTTGAATAAAGTGAATGTAAAGAACAAGTATCCTCTGCCAAGGATTGATGATATTTTTGATCAATTGAAGGATGCAAATATATTTTCAAAGATAGATCTTAGGTCAGGATACCATCAAGTAAGGATTAAAGAGGAAGATATCAACAAGACCAGTTTTAGGACAAGGTATGGTCATTATGAGTTTACAGTGATGCCATTTGGGTTATCAAATGCACCAATTGTGTCATGTGATTAATGAATGGTGTTTTCCGAGAATATTTAGACAAGTTTGTCATTGTCTTTTTGGATGACATTATCATATATTCCAAGTCAGAAGAATATCATGAACATCATTTGAGGATGGTTTTGCAAGTATTAAGGGAGCATCAATTGTATGCCAAATTAAGCAAGTGCTCATTTTACCAGAAGAAAATTCACTATTTGGGGCACATCATTTCAAAGGATGGGATAGCACTGGACCTTGAGAAGATAGAATCCATTAGAGAATGGCCAATTCCAAAGAATGTGACAGAGGTGAGATCATTCATGGGCCTTGCAGGATACTATAAGAGATTTATAGAAGGATTTTCAAAGATTTCACACCCAATCACTTCATTGCAAAGAAAGGGTGTGAATTTTCATCGGACATTGGATTGTGAAAAGAGTTTCCAACACTTGAAACAATTATTAACAAGTTCTCCAATATTAAGGATAGCAGACCCAAATGAAGACTTCATTGTATGCACAGATACATGTAAAGAGGGACTTGGTGGAGTCCTCATTCAAAATGGGTTTGTTATATGTTATGAGTCAAGGAAGTTAAAGGAGCATGAAAGAAACTATGCCACTCATGATTTGGAGTTGGAAGCCACAATACATGCCTTGAGGAAATGGAGACACTGCCTCATGGTAAAAAGGTTTGAGATGAAGACAGACCACAATGGTCTAAAATATTTGATTGATCAGCCAACGTTAAATGTTAGGCAAAGCAGATGGTTAGAATTTCTAAGCGAATATGACTTCGATATAAAGCATATCAAGGGGAAAGAGAACAAAGTGGTTGATGCACTTAGCAGAAGAATGCATGAAATGCATGCTACAACCATTAGCATGTATCAATCAGATTTGATACACGGAATTTTAGAGGTTGCCAAATCAGATTTACAATACAAGGATTTAGTGAAAAAATTACAGCAAGGTAATTTGCAGCAGAAAATTGAAGAAAACAAGCTGGATGAGGATGAAATTCTCATATACCAGGGTAGAATTTATGTACCAAATTCTTAGGAATTGAAAAATCTGATACTGAGGGAAATTCATAATGTGCCTTATGCTAGGCACCTAGGATATCAGAAAACTATTGCAGCTGTCAAGAGCCAATATTATTGGCTAGGCATGAAGAAAGAGGTTGTTGATTTTATTGCCAGATGTTTGGAATGTCAAAAAGTAAAGGTTGAGCATAGACGCCCAGCTGGTTTTCTACAGCCATTACCCATTCCTGAGTGGAAACGGGAAGTAGTAACCATGGATTTCATTACCAAACTTCTCAGAACGAACAAACAACATGATTATATCATGGTAGTGGTGGATACGCTTACTAAAGTTGCCCATTTTATTCTGGTTAAGCTCACTCACAAGGCAACGAACATTGATGATGTTTATATGAGGGATATTGCTAGGTTACATGGCATACCTAAGACAATTGTGTCTGACAGAGATCCAAAATTTACCTCAAAATTTTGGAAGGGATTATTTAATGGATTTGGAACAAATTTGAATTTTAGTACAACTTATCATCTAGAAACAGATGGAAAAATAGAGAGGGTGAATCAAGTGATTGAGGATATGTTGAGGATGTATGTGATGGATAAACCATCAAAATGGGAAGACTACCTACACTTGGTAGAGTTTTCTTATCACAATGGGTACCAATCATCTCTAAAGATGAGCCCTGTTATCACTGAAATTTCGTCTGCACATGGCAACAAGAACTCAGCATCAACAAAACAACA
>ML786366.1:359390-374065 GCA_009831015.1 Picea engelmannii | reverse complement strand
CTCCTAACCTCATCCATCAGGGGGCATCTGTTATCACTGAAATTTCGTCTGCACATGGCGACAAGAACTCAACATCAGCAAAACAACAATGAAGTCACTCATGGAACTGAATTAATTTCACAGCACTCAAGAAGGGAAAAAACTATACAAAGTAACCAAAAATTGAAGGGCGCTTTACATCAGCTTGATGCGCGCGCACAGGCGCGGGACAAAAACGTGTTATGCGCGCATGCGCACCCGACGCGCGACTGTCCACACAAAAAGCCACGCATCTGTTAATACGGTGCATTAATTGCCTAGGTCGGCCTCTCGACCACCTACGGACCGGCCCCCAAAGTGATTTGACCCTCAGATCAGATTCGGCTCTACAAATTCGGTGATTAATGAACCCTAATGTGCCCCTATTCACACCGGGAAAAGGTTACCAGACCGCCCTTGAAACTGCTATAAAAAGCTGTGAGGACTCATTGTTTCAACAGGGAATTTGAAGCATCGTTACGCTGTCCAGATGATTCAGAGCTCAATCTTTGACAAGCAATTCATCAGTAGTGTAACCCAGAGTTCTTTCATCACTCAGTTCATTTCTATTCAGTTGTAAGGAAAGCGTTGTGTTGAGGGCCCCGAAGAGCCTTCCACTGGAGGGAGAAGGAACCCCTGGTCCCTCTCTTCTGCGTGCGCTCTGGTTTCAATAAAGCACCTGCCTGAAACCTTTGATGACACTTGTGTCCGATGTTTAACACATGTGTCTGATGTTTAATGTTCCTTGTCTATTTTTGTAATGTTATTTGCTTTCAGTTCGTAGTTAGATTATAGTTTGTTTCTGTTTCTGTTAACCCTTTTGCTCCACAACATCCTGTTCTTCCTTGCCAAGCCCAACAGGGCATGCCAGCGTTCCTATTTTTTTTCACCCGGTGACGATTCGAACGCGAAAAAGCCCATTTGAGGCACTTTATGGCAGAAAGTGAAACACATCGGTAAGATGGGATAATCCAACAAATAGAGCAGTGGTTGGGCCAGAATTGCTCAAGGAAATGGAAGAGAAAATGTTGAAAATAAAAATAAAAATTAAAGGTTGCCCAAGACAAGAAGAAAATCTATGCTAATAAGGGAAAAACTCACAGGGAATTTAAATTGGGCAACCATGTATTCTTGAAAGTGAAAGCCAACAGAAGTTCCTTGAAGTTGGGAAATTGTTCAAAGTTGGCAACTCGTTATTGTGGGCCATTTGAAATCCTATAAAGGATTGGTCCAGTAGCTTATATGATTGCATTTCTTGCATCTATGTCTATTCATAATGTATTCCATGTATCCTTGCTAAAGAAATATATTCATGATGCTAATCATGTTATTGATTGGAATGTGATTCAAGTGGAGCAAGAAGGTCCTTTTCAAGTGCGTCCGGTGCACATTCTGGACCAAAAAATTAAACAGCTTCGGAATCGAGCCATAGGGCTTGTAAAGGTCCAATGGACCTGGTACGGTCCTAAGGATGCAATGTGGGAAAAATACCCGCATATTTTTTAGGATTTTGAAATTTAATTGTACATGGGTAAATGATGCACTGAGGACAGTGCATAAATAAGGGGAGGGGATTGTAATATCCCTAAGGCCAAACCCAATTGCAAATGTAAATATAAATATACATAAGCCGATGAGCTGATTTGATATCATTTTGGTATGCACATTCTATGGTGTAGCGCGCACAAGTACTGTGTAGTAAAATGAGGAAGTGTGCACATTTCGGGATACCGCACATAGCATCTTAAGTGCATGCGATGTAGAGGCTAGGGAGCCTTGTGTATCTAATATGTTTTATAGGTTGGTGAGCCAGTATTATAAGCTAGGATGCTTATGTTTTGATTAGTCCGGAGATCCTAGATGTTAAATGCCAGTGCGCCTATTTTTGTACATATCTCATATTTAATATAAATTACATCATTGTGCGCATACCAACCATGATAAAAGAGATGGGGGACTAAACTCCACTAGTTAGGGAAAGGGAAGGGGATAATTTAAGGAATATTATATTAATATTTCTTAAATCATAAAGTATGGATAATTATGTTATCCTAAGTAGCTTCCAACATGACAAGTGTCAAGTTGGGGGCTTGCATACATATTGTTGGGACTTAGCTCATTTTGGTAACTTCGCTGTCAAGGGGACCATCATCTTTTCTTGATTCATCTATCAATGAGATAGATAGTCAATCATCCAGGTAGAGGGGAGCCATTGAGTTATCATTTATATCTTCATGACTTTACCTGAACCCGTATCTAGAGCCTTCTATTGGGAAACTATTAGCTTGGGAGTGGGATTGAAGAAGTGGGTTGTCATGCCCGTGGGATATTGAAGAGGCGGGTTGTCATTCCCATGGGATATTGAAAAGGTGGGTTGTCAGGCCCATGAGCAATTCTCTGGGTGAGAGAATTGTTGGGGATTGATTTCTGAAGGTGTTGAACTACAGTTGTAGGGCTCTGAGATTTCCTATTCGGCCTGTTGTTGAATCCCGGGAAGGGAAGTGTGGTAGCTGAGGGATTGTTGAGTAGAGAAGGGGCACACTTCCTTGGGTGGGACAGGCATGTGGGAAATGAGGGACTATAGATTGTTAGTTGAGTGAGCACCTAAGATAGAGTCTTTCCTATTGTTCATGAGACTTTAGCCTGGTTAGGAACCCTTTAGCCAAGTGGAGTTTAGTCCCAAATCGGGGTGACTCACTGTTGAGAGTGATGAATAGTGTGGTCTAAGGATGGGAGGTTCAGGGAAGGTCTGCACATAGTTGGTGATATTCTCACAAAGATAAGTGTCAATTGTGTGATTAATTTACATGATGCATTGCTATTCACATGTTATTTCTATGGGTTTATCCTATGCGTGATTATAGTTGTTTGTATGCTTATGGGTATTGCATGTATATGTTTACTGCTTTTTAGTGTGAATACATGCATTTACATAACGTATTTTTCAGTTCACATTTTATATATATTAATATTCCGCAAGAGTTTTGTGTGTGGATATGTTTTAATTGCATGCAGTTAGAAAATTATATGTGACATAACTTAGTTAGAATGTTAAGCATGTTACATTATGTTCTACACAGAGAACAGATGTGTTCTCCAGCGTGGCATGGCCCGGCATGAATGGTCAGGGATGTTACAATTGGTATTTGAGCATGAAAGAGTGTTCTGGAGTAGCATGGCCTAGCCTGTATCAGGTTGGGAATGTTACAAAGACGGTTTCAGAGCTAAGTAAAGTGTCTGAGGATTGGCTTGTCCATGGCTTGTGTGAGGTCGGGGTGTGTTACAGATAGCAATGTTCACTTTCTTCTTCGAGGGGGAAACCACAAGAAGATCAGAAATCTATTACAATAATATCCAAGACAAAAGTTCTCATACCCTCGACTCCTATTTATAGTAAATATTTCTATCAAAAGAACCATCTAGAGGAAGATCCTTCTAGAAGAAAAATATTCTATTAGGTCTTATTACACAGGACTTATTCTTCTTTATTGCTAGGCCTTATTAATATTGACCTTTATTGCATGGAAATATAATATTCTACCTATGTGAAGAGTTAGGTCCCTAACATTTCCTCCCCCTTAAAAACATCCTTGTCCTCAAGGCTTGAGATGGGGAAATTGTTGCAGAATGGTGGATGGTTCCCAAGTGGCATATGTTGAAGTTGTATCTTTCCATTGTACTAACACTTCCTTGATGGTTCACTAACGCAAACGATGCTAACGCTGGTCCAAAACTTCTTGTGGTTGTATCCAAATGGAGCCTTCTTCATCCAACTTGGGAAGGTTGGTTTGAGTTTGGCACTTAGTTCCAATCACCTTCTTTAAGAAGGAAACATGAAAAATAGGATGGACCTTAGAATGATTGGTAAAAGCTAAGTGATAGGCCACCTATCCCACACACTTGAGAATGGTATAAGGACCATAAAATTTGGGCACCTCGGACAATGGTCATCCTTGAGGTAATTTTTCTTGTAGGTTTGCAGTTACAGAAACACCTGATTTCCTTATGCAACTTCACATTCAGAGAGACCTTGATCTACTTGTTTCTTCATGCGATTTTGGACCATTACCAAATTCTCTTTGAGGGTACAAAGAATAGCCTCTAGAACTGTAAGTGTTTGGTAAACCACATGTACCTTCAAGACACATGAAAACTATGAGAGAAGTGAAGGTGTCTTTTGTCCATATACTGCTTCAAAAGGATTCATGCAGGTAGTTGTATGGTACAAAGTGTTGTACCACCATTCATCTAGTGGTAACCATTGAGCCCACTGAGTTTTCCTTTTTGATGAAAAACACCTCAAATATGTTTCCAAACACTTGTTGACAATTTTAGTTTGACCATCAGTTTGGGGATGATAAGTTGTGTTGAGATGCAATTGGGTGCCTTGTAGCTTGAACAATTATTTCCAAAAAATGCTGGCGAAAGTTGGGTCATGATCAGAGGCAATAGAGTGCGACATGCCATGAAGCTTGAAGACTTGATCCATGAAAATTTGAGTGACAGTGGATGTTGTAAATGGGTGTTGAAGAGCACAGAAATGAGCATACTTGGAAATATGATCAAGTACCACCATAATGACTGATTTATTTCCCGATTTAGGTAATCCTAAAATAAAATCCATAGAGATATCCCTCCAAATAGCAGGTGGAATCAGAATTGGTTGTAGTGTGTAGGAAGATTTGAATTTTTCGCCCTTATTTTGTTGACACACATCACATTCAGCCACAAAATTATGAATGACTTGTTTCATACCATCCCAAAAAAAAGAACGTTTGACCCTGTCATAGGTTTTGGTAAACCCAAAGTGACTCGCTGTCGGTGTAGCATGAAGCTCATAAACTACTATGGATTTAAGTTTTGACTATTTACTTAAATACAAACTACCTGTGTATCGAATCTCATCATTGATCCAAGAGTACCCTGGAGAAACTAAAGAATTGGACTGCAAATGTTGTATCAGATGCGAACTTTTGGGATTGTGTAGCATAATAGCCAACATTTCCTTTTCATATATTGATTTTCCCAAATTGCATTCGGACAGTTGTTTGATGGTAAAGGCCAAAGGATGACCCTCTTGAAAAAGGAAAACTCCAATTCCTTTCCCGGAGGCATCACATTCCAGGAAAAAGGTCTTTGTGAAATCAGGAAGGGCCAGGATGGGAGTGGTGCACATGGCCATATTCAAGGTTTGAAAAGCCTGAGAAGTTATTGGAATCCAAGTGAAAGAATTGTTTTTAAGGAGTACAGTGAGAGCTATTGCAATCTTTCCATAATTATTAACAAACTTGCAATAATAACTTGTTAAACCCATAAATCCATGCAAGCTCTTCAGAGTATTTGGGTGAGGCCAATCTTTCATAGCTTCAATATTTTTTAGGATCCACCCTGACATTGGCCTTGCCAATAAGATGACCCAAGTACTCGACTTATGAGGTACCAAAAGCACATTTAGATTGCTTGAGGAAAATTTGGTGTTGATAGAGTAGATGGAGAACTCGATCCACATGAGCAAGATGGGTTGTCTAGGTTTTACTATAGATGAGGATATCATCAAAGAAAACTAATAAAAAATGACGAAGAAAAGGACGGAAGACATGATTCATGAGGCTTAGGAAAGTGGAGGGAGAATTACACAAGCCAAAGGGCATGACAAAAAACTCATAGTGGCCCTCATGAGTTCTAAATGTAGTCTTAGGAATATCAACCTCTTTCATATGGATCTAGTGGTAGCCAAAACGAAGATCAAGTTTAGTAAAGAAATGGGCACCACTCAATTCATCCAAGAGGTCATCGATGACAGGAATGGGAAATTTTTCTTTAATGGTGATTTTTTTTAGGGCGTGGAAGTCAGGAAACATGCACCAAGAACCTTATTTCTTAAGGACCATGAATACAGGTGAAGAGTAGGGCCTCATACTAGGGTGGATAACACCTGCGTTGAGCAGGTCTGGAACAATTTTCTCAATTTCATTTTTTTGGGAAAAGGGGTGATGATAGGGACGAATATTGGGAGGAAGGTTTCCTAAGACAAGGGGAATGGAATGATCATGAACACCATGGGAAGGAGGAATTTCTTGGGGAGTGGAAAAAACCACTTGATGTTTAGAGAGGATGGATTGGAGGTCCTGCGTCACAGCGGGTGTCTCAGTTTCTTGTATGGTATGGAGTTGGGAAATAATGCTAGAATGACCTTTTTTTAGCATATTTTCCATGCGATGGGAACTAATGATCTATGAGGAACCGACGGTGATGTCTTGGAACTTATATTGTTGGCCCTCCTAGTCAAATTTCATTGTTAATTTCTTAAAATCCATGAGAATGGGACCCAAAGTCCTCAGCCAGTCTGCACCCAACATAATGTCACAACCTCCCATGTCGATAGAAACCATATGATATTTCATGTGGTATTCACCAATTTGGAGACACACATTTTCACAATTTCCTCCACATTTCATGGACCCGCAATTTCCAATCATGATTTGAAAGTTATTGACTGTATGGATATAACAATTAGTTTCTTTGGAAATGCAACAATGAATAAAATTATGGGTGCTTCCACTATAAAAAAGAATAATTACCTTCCTATGCTTGATGTAACCAACTAGCTTGAGGGTTTGGGCAGTAGAGAATTCAGTGAGAGAATTTAGGAAAATGACTGGTTCTACTTTGGGAGGGTCTGAGGGATGGGTTATATTAGTGGGTTCAGGTGACACTGACACAAGGGGAGCCTCAACATCATCTTCTGAAACATCCTTCGAGATGGACATAAAAATATTTTGTTCCTTACACTTGTGTCCTGGAAAATATTTTTCATCACAATTATAACAAAGGCCTTTGAGTTGGCATTCAACCATTTCACCCCTGGTCAATTTTTGGATCTTTAGTGGAGTAGAATGAGGAGTGGGAGTTACTAGCTTAGTGAGAGTAATAAAGGAGGGTTTTCGGTTTTGAGAAGAGACAACCTGTTGTGCTTCCTTATCTCTTTTAGTAGCATCCGCCCAACTCTGAGGCCGAGCCATGAGGACATGAGAACGAATCTCATCCTTGATGCCACTAATAAAACATTCCCATAAAAAAGCATTAGAAATTCCCTCTGTACAAAAATCCAATCACTCAAAAGAAGTTATAAAGTCTTCCACTATGCCAGATTGTTTCAACTTTGTCAAATGGCCCAAATGGTTGGTGTCAATGTCAAAGAGTTCATAAATATCTACCACAAAGTGTGTCCAAGCCACATACCCTTGGTGGACATTTTTTCTCCATTGCCACCATTGTGAAATTTCTTAATCTAGATGGAGAACACCATACCGTAGTTTGGCCAACTCATTCGTAATTCCATATAAAGAGAAATAATGTTCCATTTGAGTTACTTAGCCAGTGAGATCTGATCCATCAAATTTGGTCACATCCACACGCGGAAGGTGTAGGTCACGCTAAAAGTGACGGGGCTGAAAATTCTAGGAATGAGAGGAAGTTTCACCTTCGGTATGCAAATGTGGGCCAGATAAGGGAAGACCTGCAGGGATATGCAGCTTGGTGCAGATCGTCGTAGTGACAGATTCAAGTTGGGCAGTAATTTCTAGTTTGAGGTCCTGTTTGAGTTCCACGATTGTGGCAGCGATGGAGGAATGCATCTTTTGATTAATGGACGCAATATTGTCATTGAGTTATCACACTTCTTGTTGGGTTTCTATGAAATTAGAGTGCAAGGTAGTGAAGTAAGCTTCGAAGTTTTCGCTATGAGTATGGGCCATGATGACAAGAGAACACAAAAAGGGCAGGGTGGGGCCACATAGAAAATGGGTTATGGGTGAAGTGTATCACATCGATCAGGGAAATGACTTGAATCCAATGGGGTAAATCCCAAATAAGGGTGTTGGAAGGGGGTCGAGTCCACAAGAAAAAAAATTTGTTGAAAAGTGATAGGTATGACTGCAATAAGGGTGAAGAGAGAAATCCAATGAAATGCCCAAATGATTTAACAAGGTCCCGTGGATTTATACTCTGATCTAAAGAATACTACATTGATTAAATGCCCAAATGCTTAACAGGAAGAAATGTGTAGTGATTTCGCAACTCAAATGTAGGAGACACGGTTGCAGTGCAATAGATCTTGTTTTTTTTGTTTTTGTTTATGTCCCAAGGGTTAGGTATTCAAGGTTTCTATAGACAATCATTTTCCTTGTTCTATAGCTCTCTGATATATGTGAGGGGTCCAATATTAGTACTCGAACCAATATCTCAGGGATCCAACCAAGGAGGCTAGATAGTGCCCTTAGTCATACTACCCGACTACCCAGGTACTAGAGAGTATATTCCTGAGTGATGTTCTTGGTGGCACTATAGCATTCAGGTGACCATTCGGTTTATATATGGAGGGATTCAGGAGATCTAGGTCGATTTGTATATAGGTTTTGTCTGATGCACTACCACTTGAAGGGGTACCAACAAGGGTTACAAGGGTGGCCAAGAGATGTGCGCTTAAGTACCACTTGTATTTCTTGCTTGTATGAATCCTTGACAATGGTTTTATGCACATAATGACATATCTCTCTAGTTTAAAGATGCCGGAATATGTCTCTACCCTAAAAAAAACTTAACCCACAATTTTATGTCGAGGAAGGTGCTCTAATACCACTTGTAATATTCTAGATATAAAAAGTATGCAAAACATAAATAAATAGCTAGAAATGGAAGATGAAAAACAATATAACCAGAACCACACCACAATAATAGTAAAATGATACCAGAATAATACGATGAAGATCACTTTGATTACTGAGAGAAATGTTCACTTGCCTCTTAAAGGGGGAAACCTCCAGTAGAGAAGAGCTCTATTACAATAATATCAAGACAAAAGTTCTCATACCCTCTACTCCTATTTATACTAAATATGTATATCAAAAGAACCATCTATAGGAATATCCTTCTAGAAGTGGAATCTTCTATTAGGTCTTCTTACATTGGACTTATTCTTCCTTATTGCTAGGCCTTATTAATATTGACCTTTATTACATGGAAATATATTATTCTACCTAGGCGAGGGGTTAGGTCCCTCACAATAAATGTATGTAATATATTCCCAAAAGAGGTTGTTGAAGTTATTGTTATTGTTGTTGAGAGAGAGAAATTGAAGAGTGTTCGAAATCTTGTAAATGTTTTGCAAAAGGAATACAATAGAGGAGATTTGCTTCACATGTCTATTTTTTCTTATCTCTGAGTTATTTGGGTAATGTTATGTTATCTATTTTTTTTGGTTTACATACCTATGTGTGTATTTCATGGTTGAATGAATGAACCTTTGATGTTCTATAAGTTTCAATTTTTTCTCTTCTAAAATCCTGGTGCAAGGAGTGAATAGTGGCCACACAAGGAGTGTGAAGGCATAATCATTTACAGACTTGATAGCTCAAGAGATATAGAATTAATTTCATAGAGTGAGTGCAAGGAGTGAACATATACTCGTTGGAGTATAAAATATTGAGGAATAGACCCTTGCAAGGCATGTACAGGGCCAAAACTTAGTGAAGTGTTGAAAGAGTCTCAAGGAGAGCAAGTGCAAGGAGAGTGAGCGTAAGAAGTGCACAAGGGAGATTTTTCTAAGTCTCAAATCTCAGGAAGGATAGTGAGATTTAGTTCTCGAAAGGAAGGATCCCTTTTTTTGGAGGACAAGCGGACGATAACCATTTGGGAGGAGTCATAGTTTTTCAAAACCGTTATATCTAGAGAAAAATCATGGGTGTTAACCCTTTGATTCCTTCAAAATTCATGAATTCAGAAGTTTTTAGGTGTGTGTTGTGGAGGAAGTGAATTCCCCAAAGTGCCAAAGGTTGAAGTTAATATGTACCATTGGTATACGGGGGACACGTTTCCACAGATCAAGTGTGTTTGGAACTTAGCCTCTCTGGAGAATTCAAGGTAAAGTTGCAAGAGCTAGTAGAAATATCGAATATCTGAAACCCAAAGAAGATCCTGAACGTTGGCATCAGATCCAAGCGTCGACATATTGCTAGTGATTCAAGAACTCGACAGTCCAGGAAAATGGAGTCATAAAGTGTTATGGTTTGAGAACTCATGAATCCATGAAGGTCATAGTAGATCTCAACCATTTATTGAGAAGGACACGTGGATTATGGATCCATCCCATTGCTAGTTTGACACTTTGTAGGATTAAGGGTGTTGTGTCATGAAAAGTTGTGAATCTTGAAGCACAAAGTAAACATAGGTCGTTTATCTTAGACAAGCGTCAACTATCTGATCCACCACTTCAGAGTTCATGAGTTCAGAGGTATCATGTATTGAAGTGGGTAAAACTCCTAAAGCTAGGAGTCCAGAAAACCTCTGTGAGATGTAGATCATGACATGTATTGAGAGCCACTGATCCTCATCGTTGTTCAACTATTCTCGATTTCGACATTCAAGAGGATTTTTGTGTGTTTTATCTGGAAATCTTGAAGCCCGAAGCTTTGAACTGTCAGATTTCCTATGGATTGAGATCTTAGCCCACGGTTTTGGCTTATGTTCACATGGATATCTCCGCTAATGTGACAAGACCCTCACAAACGGAAATTTGTGTGTAGGGAAAAGAGAAAAGGCCTATGGTGGGAAAAGAGAAAGCACCCCAGAGCTAATTCAATTCCTTTGAGAGAATGATCTTAGACTGGAAGGTTGCACAAGCCCTAAGAGTGGCAAGGGTTTGCATCAAGTGGTATCAGAGCTTGAATGTTTTCTACAGACAACAGACAAATAAGGATATTTGATCGATATCATCAAGTGGTATAACGAGAAGGGAAATTAAGCTCTGTGTGAAAAGAATATTTGGTACCATGCCGCCAAAAATACTCAGAGAGAGACCTGTATTCAATGCAATCATGGAAGAGGAAATGAGACAACTTTGTCCAAGTTTGGATGCCATGGAGACAACACAAAAAATATCACTCGAAGTTGGTGATGTCAATGAAAGTGAGAATGAATATTTAGAATAAGAAGAAGTTGTCAGGGAACAAGCAATAGAGGAGCAACTGCTGATAGTTGTTGTCAAGCTAGGAACCAGAGAAAATATGGAAGTTTCGATGTATGAAGGTAATTTAAATGTACAATAATTTCTTGACTGGATAAGTTCTTTAGAGAAGTACTTTTACTATGAGGAAATTGATGATGAGAAGAGGGTAAATCATGTCGTGACCATATTGAAGGGACATGTAGCTTTATGGTGGGATGAATTGCAAGATGACAGAAGGAGGAAAGGTAAGACCAAAATCAAGAGTTGGGATAGAATGGTAGCTAAGCTAAAGGCTAAGTTCATACCCAAGGATTATCAGTTAATTATGCTCATGAAGTTGCAGAATCTAAGACAAAAAGGTTTGTTGGTGAAAGAGTACACCGAAGAATTTTATAAGCTGAACATAAGAGTAGGACATAGAGAGAATGATGAAGAAAAAATTTCTTGGTACATTAATTGATTGTGGTACGCAATCCAGGATGATATTAGCATAATGAAAATGAGAATTGTGGAAGATGCTTATTAGGTATCCCTAAAAGAGGAAGAAAAGTTGGCAAGTAAGAAGAGTCAATGGAACAAAGGAAAGAGTCCTAACACAGGAAGAGGAATCGTTAGAGAGATGTTCCAGAAACCCATAGGAGAAGTTGAAAAATATAACAATCAGATAGAGAGAGGAGGAAGTTCTAGAGGAGGACACTATGGAGGAAGAAATTATTTTCCCAGAGGAAAAGGAAGAGGTAGAGAAGGAGAAGTGAAGTGTTATGCCTATGGAAAAACAGGGCATATGTCTTGGGAATGTCCTGAGAAGAAGAATGTAGGAGGTGGAGAAGCTCACATATATGAAATGCAGAAGAATAATGTGGAGACAGAGATGAAGGAAAAAGAAGTGGAAGAAGGAAGATCACCCATGATGAGGAAATATCTAGTAAATCTAGAGAAAGAGATATGAGAACCAGTCTAGAGAAATAGTTTGTTCAAAACTTCTTGGAAGACTAGAGATAGGGTATGCAAGGTGATCATAGATAGTGGGAGAACTGATAACTTGGTATCCATGGAGATGGTGGAAAAGTTGAAGGTGGAGACAATTTCACATCTAAATTCATACAAGGTGTTGTGGTTGCAGAAAGCACATCAAGTCATGGTAAGTCGGAAATGTAAATTTCGATTTAAAATAGGTGGTTATAGAGATGAATTTTTATGTGATGCCATACCCATGGATGTTTGTCATTTTTTGTTGGAAATACCATGGAAATATCACAGGAATTTCATACATTATGTGAGGAATAATACTTATACCCTTGAGAAGAATGGGTGTAAGCATATGTTGTTTCCAATAGAATATAAGGGAGTTGAAGAGGAATCTAGTCCTAGTATACTTCTCATGAGTGGGAAGGAACTCTTGAAAGAATTTAAGAAAGACCATAAATTACAGTTTGTTGTTGTAGATAAGCTGAGTGTCATTCTCACAAGAACTTCTATGAATGATTTACTTGTGGAAGTTTGGGAGTTATTGGATGAGTTTTTTTATATTGTGGTGGATGAGTTACCTCACTCTTTACTTCCCATCAAGAGTACCAGCCACCATATTGACCTTATTCTAGGAGTAAGTTTGTCAAACAAAGAATCATACATATTGACCCCTCAAGATAATGAAGAGGTCAAGGAGAAATTCCAAGAGTTTTTGGATAAAGGTTTGATCAGGGAAAGATTGAGCCCGTGTATAGTACCAACTGTCTTGAGTTCGAAGAAGGATGGATGTTGGAGAATGTGCACAAATTATAGATCCATCCACAAGATAACCATCAGGTATAGATTTCCTTTACCTAGAATGGATGATTTAATGGATTTCTTGACTAGATCTAGTTATTTTTCCAAAATATACTTGAAGAGTGGTTATCATCAGATAAGGATGAAAGAGGGAGATGAATGGAAAATAACATTCAAAACAAATCAAGCATTGTATGAGTGGCTTGGTATGGAATTTGGCTTAAAAAATGAACCAATTAGGTTTATGAGATTGATGAATGAAGTACTCAAAGTTTTTATTGGTAAGTTTGTAATTGTTTATTTACATGATATCCTGATTTTCAGTAAGACTAGAGAGGAGCATTTGAGACATTTGAAAATGGTGTTGAGGAGGTTGCAGTGGAGAAGTTATTGGTTAATTTGAAGAAATTTTCTTTTATGAAAACAAAACTTGTGTATTTGGGGTTCGTAATCTCCTCAAATGAATTGAAGATGGATCCAGAGAAGGTGATGGAAATAAGAGAATGGACTTCTCCAACAAGCGTATTTGAAGTAAGAAGTTTTCATGGGTTGGTGATTTTTTATAGGAAATTCATCAAAAATTTCAGTAGTATTTGTGTACCCATACTAGACACCATAAAGAATTAGCATGGATCTTTTAATTGGACAAAAGAAGATGAGAAGGGATTTAGAGTGATAAAGGAAAAGATAACAAAACAACCTATTTTAGTTCTACCAGATTTTAAGAAGACTTTTTGGGTCAATTGTGATGCAAGTGGAGTAGCCATTGGCATAGTTTTAAGTCAAGATAATAAGCTTATTTCTTATTTCAGTGAGAATTTGAATGATGTTAAGAGGAAGTATTCAACATATGACAAGGAATTTTATGTAGTGATTCAAGATTTGAAAAAGTGGAGGCATTATCTTATCCCAAAGGAGTTTGTTTTGTATACTGACAACCAGGCTTTGTAGTTTATAACCAGACAAGGTAAATTGAATCAGAGACATGCCAAATGGGTATAATTTATGCAAAATTTTACTTTTGTTAACAAAGTTTCATATGCTTTCAGTAGGATATGTTTTATCTTGCAGGAATTCCAAGTGGAGACCTTGGGATTTGAACACCTCAAGGAGATGTATCAAGAAGACTGGGATTTCAAGGAAGCATATGAAGCATGTGATAACCCTTTGCTAAGAGACAAAAATCAATGGATGGAGTATATGATCCAGGATAGAATGGTATTCAATGGAAGTCAGTTGTGTAGGATTGGATGGACATTTTGGCCATGATAAAACATATGTGTATTTGAGTTTTTTATACTATTGGCCAGGAATGAGGTATTATGTGAAGAAGTTTGTGGACAGATGCATAATCTTCTAGTATGCTAAAGGAAAGCAACAAAACCCTGTATTGTGTCAACCATTGCCTATTCCAGACAGGTCATGGGATGCTATAAGTATGGATTTTGTTTTGGGATTGCCAAGAACCTAGAGAGGGAGTGATTCAATCTTTGTGGTGGTTGATAGACTTTTGAATATGGCACATTTCATACCATGTCACAAAACTAGTGATGTTACTCACATAGCAAATTTGTTTTTTCAAGGAGATTGTGAGATTGCATGGATTTTCCAGGAGTATAGTTTTAGACTGTTAAGCCCTAATGTTGGCTCATTACCCCTTAATTGGGGCATATTAAATTAGTAATGCTATTTTATTTATGTCGGATTTAGGCCATTGTTAGGACCACATATTGTACCCTTTGTGCCCATACTTTTTGCTATTATTTTACCCTTCATCACCTACATTTTGACTTATACTATCATTTCATCTAATCATTCCAAGGTATACAACGTCCTTTCTCATTACTTTATGCTTAATCCGTTTTGCATAATATTTTACATTAAT
>ML786366.1:310525-353620 GCA_009831015.1 Picea engelmannii | reverse complement strand
TTAACACAGACATAGATACTAAATTTGTGGGACAATTTTGGAGGACCTTGTGGAAGAAGACGAGGACAAGTTTTCCCTTCATTTCATCATATTAACCTCAGACTGATGGATAAACTGAGGTAGTGAATCGAAGTTTAGGGAATCTTTTAAGGAGTTTGATTACTGAACATAATAGCCAATGAGATCAAATTATTCCCCAAGTATATTTTTCATAAAACGACTCAACAAATAGGAATACTGATAAGAGTTCATTCCATATCGTATATGGGATGCATCCAAGAGGAATTTCCTAATTGATATATTTGGGACAAGATGAATTATGAAGTGCATGAGCATAGGAATTTGCTACAAAAATGCAGAAGTTGCATGATCAGATCAAAGGATAGCTACATAATAGAAACCAGAAATATAAGAACAGAGTAGACCAAAGGAGAAGAGAGGTGAATTTTGAAATTGGAGATCAAGTGTTAACACACCTGAGGAAGAAAATATTTCCAAAGGGGAAATATAACAAGATGAATATGAAGAATATAGTACCTTGTAATATCCTTAGAAAATTCACTACAAATGCTCTTGAGATTGAACTTCCAGAGGATATTGGAATATCGCCAATATTCAATGTAGAATACTTATACCCTTAAAGGATGGATAATATAGAAGGGACATATGATCGATAGGAGATTCAGTGGAAGAGACATATTCCCATAGAAGAGAAGCCACATATAGAGAATATTTTGGACCAGAGGATTTCTAAAAAAAACAAGAGAATTTTTTATTATGAGTATCTGGTTAAGTGCAAAGATCATCTAGAAGAAGATGTCAATTGGATAACTGAGACTGATATCCAGAAGAATGGAAAGAGAGTGGAGGAGCTCATGGATAGGATTCCATGAATTATTTTTTCTAGAGGAGTATGATGCAGGAGCATCGCCATCAAGATTCAATGAGGCCAAGTGGAGGACAGGTCATCATCCATCATGTGCATTCAAAGCAGATTTGAATTACAAGGAGAGCATGCCACTTTAATGTTTTGAAAATATTGTAATTAAAGCCCTGTAAGATTTTGAGGCAAGAGCCATTGTAAACAATCCAAAAGATTGTAATTTCTTTAATGCCCAAAGGATTGTACAAATTTGGAGCATCGACTCATATCTATATTCTAAATTCTCATTTATTTGTAATAATATTAGTTGTAGAATGATTTAATTATGATGTGAAAGCACTAGAGTAATTGGAAGGAAGGCTCGAGAATCCCCTCCATGTATAAATTTTTGCAATATATTCCCAAAAGAGGTTGTTGAAATTATTTTTATTGTTGTTGAGAGAGAGAAGTTGAAGAGTTGTTGGAACTCTTGTAAATGTTTTGTGGAAATAATATAATAGAGGATATTTTCTTCACATTTCTAAGTTTGCTTATCTCTGAGTTATTTGGGTAATGATATGTTATCTATTTTTTGGTGTTTTCATACCTGTGTGTGTATTTCATGGTTGAATGAATGAACCTTTGATGTTCTATAAGTTTCAATTGTTTCTCTTCTGAAATATTGGTGCAAGGAGTGCATAGTGGCCAAGCAAGGAGTGTGAAGGAAGAGTCATTTATAGAATCAATAGCTCAAGAGAGATAGAGTTAATTTCATAGAGTGAGTACAAGGAGTGCACATATACTCATTGGAGTATAAAATATGGAGGAATATCCCTTTGTAAGGTGTGCACAACACCAACACTTAGTAAAGTGTTGAAAGAGTCTCAAGGAGAGTAAGTGCAAGGAGTGCGCAGGGGAGATTTTTCTAAGCCTCAAAGCTCAAGAAGGATAGCGAGATTTAGTTCTTGAAAGGAAGGATCCTTTTTTTTTGGAGGAGGAGTGGACAAGATCCATTAGAGAGGAGTCATAGTTTTTCATAACCATTATATCTAGAGAAAAAGTGTAGGTGTTAACCCTTTGAGTCCTTCGGACTTTGCAAATTTGGCAGTTTTTAGGTGTGTGTTGTGGAGGAAGCGAATTCCCCAAAGTCCCAAAGGTCAAAGTTAATGTGGACCTTTGGTAGATGGGGAACATTTGTCTGCATATCGAGCGTGTTTGGAACTTATACACTCCATAGAATTAGAGGTGAATTTGCAAGAGGGAGTAGAACTCCCGAACTTCTAAAACCCAGAGAGGATCATGACTGTTGGCGTCAGAGCCACGTGTCGACAGATTGCTAGTGATTCAGGAACCCAAAATTCTAGGAGAATGGAGGTTTAAAGTGTTAAGGTTCAAGAAATCCTGAAGGAAAGATTAGATATTGACCATTTATTGAGAGGGACACATGGATTATGGATCCAACCCTTCACCAATTCAACACTCAACAACCATAACCTCAGTAGAAATAATTAAGAGTCTAGATGAGGAGTGTGTGAAGTTATGTGAATAAATCACACAAAATTGGACAAAGTTGATGGAGGATCGCACAAAGAATTTCATTGAGGAAAGATTAAGGAATGTACAGGATAAGGCATTGTTATTGGATAAATCAGTATGTGCGGACACTAACAGATCTCCCTAGATCCACCTGGATCTAGAACAAAGCAAGACAGGACATGACTCTTTCCCTAGATTTTAACCATTGAATTAAATAGGAGGCAAGAACAAATAACATAACTTATTATCGCTTCCTATGGTCTTTTTTTCTCCCGCTTTGCTCCAGTGTTCTCATGCAGCCAAGACCAAGACAACACTAACCAACCAAAGTGAAGATAGCACAATCTATTCAACAATCAATCTATGTATATGATCAAGGAATTATACAATAAAGTGGAAATAACTTTATGGGAAAGGGGCATGCCATTGTATCATATTAATGGAAAGTAAAGATTACAACCTGAGTCTTGATGTCGCAAACTTCCTTTCGATGGACCTTGGCTCCGACACACACACTTTCTCACTCTTTGCATGAAGAAGATCAACTCCTTTGGATAAACTTGTTGGAGTCTCCAAGCTGTTGTTCAAGCTCAATCCTTCACACAATTCTTTCACCAAATATCCAATGCATCTTGCTTAACCTTTTCCATGAGAATTCCCTCAATATATAGGAGACAATGAATTATTTACTTGGATAATAATCATCCCAAAATATCAGGGAATCTAGTACTAGGATAACCATTCGAATGCCAACCCATCTTTCTAGAATATTCTCTTCTAGAAGCATCAAGAATTCATCTTTTTCCTTGCTTTAGGAAGAGTTTGCACCCTAGAAGTTCAACACAGTGCGAGAAGTTCACACCCTGTCTTAAGGCAGCCTACGAGAATCAAGCATTATCACACCCAAATATACTAGCAGCCTGCGAACCTTCTTCAAAAATGGGTTTTCTGGGAAGAGATGAAAGTAACTTTTCTCAGGAGAAAGTTCTTATCAAGAGCCTGAGTACACCATCATCAATAAATCATCATGATGACCAAAATTATGGGTAACAGAATGCCCCCCAAAGTATGAGGTTGGAACCAGTGACAACCAAAAGACTTTGTAAGTTGCATGTGTGTGTTGGGAACCAGGAGCACACCTAATCGGAAACCTGCGAACAACCAAGCATCTGCAAAATATCATATATACCAATCCTGAGGTAGGCATTCCCATACTCAGATCATAGACTGATGACCATTGTAGACCTGGGTCATGGTGACCAATCATACACTGTGGATCCATGCCTTCAAAATATCGCATAGCCACCAGGAATACATTGTGGATCTATGCGAAAAATTCAAATTGAGATGACATAGCCACGAGACATACACAGTGGATCTATGTGTTGCAAATTATACATACTCCATCGCAACCTAGACAAAAAAGATGATATCTAGGGTCTTCAATCTCGTCGCCCAAAGTACAAATCTAACCATGTTATTACATGTGTTGAAGTCGAACATGGTAGAAACCACTTGATTATTGTTCATTGATGAAACCGTTAACAAGTGTGAGGGAAATCAACATTGATGTCAATGACTCCCAAGGTACCCTAGTACAATCCATCAAGTGTGAATAAATGAGTTGAAGTCGAACATCTGATGGAATCTTCCGATCAGGGGTCAATGATGTAAACCCACTGTTGAAAGTGAGGAAACCTGCCATTGAGGCATGCAAGCTCCAAGGTACCAAATAATTTCTAAGTCTTGATTCCGGATAATGAGCTAAATTCAACGGAACAAAACTCATCACAAGAGGGCCTTGATGTATCCCCCATCAATGACATGAAATGAGTAACAAATTTTGAAGGTGAAACAGAGTATGATGTGAATTGGACTGGACACAGGGAAGGCCTGACATGAAGAGAATGGATAACTGCAGATGGTCGACTCAATATAGGTTTCAGATGGACTTCTCTTGAACATATGAATGACACGACCAATGATTTGGCAGCATTGACTCAAAGACGACACAGGGAATGACCTTGTAACAAATCAAATAAGAGGCAAATGGATTTCCCAAACCGGCTTCAAATGATGAATAGGGGCTTTCATGTTCAAGAGCAACACTTACTGCCAATCAATACGAAGATGAAAACATATCCCTTTCCCAAATTTTCCCCCACCATTTCTGGCGAGTACCTCTTTATTTTTACGCAAGCTTGGGGAGGATAACATATGCTTGTTGATGTAAGTTCATCCTTCGGACGAGTCCCTCAGAGTGTGTTTAACGAACCCTAAGAAGGAGTGGTTCGGTCCCATTACGGGTCTGTCAATGTTTGTTTAACGAGTCTAGAGATGGAAAACTCGAAGGTTTTTCATGATTATAGAGTTTGGAAAATCACTTAAAAGAGAACTCTCTCAGTTCCTTTTTCGTAAAATAATCCAGATGAGATCGAAAAAGAGATAAATTATCGCTCACTGGATGCTTACCTCAAATACTTTATCGAGCGTGAAAATAACAAGGTCACTCGGCTATCTTTTCATGTTTAGAGAGTCTGAAAAGAGCTTAAAGAGGACTCCAGAGGGGGTTCCTTTTTCGTATAACCTTGTTGAGCCCGAAATAGTGATAAAAGTATGCTCGATCACGTTCTCATGTATTTATGAGCGCAAGAACGGACAAAGACCATGCTTGAGGTTTTATATAAAAACCATAAAAAATAATCAAAACACGCAACGACAAAGAAAAAATATGTCTGCATCCCTACATAGGAACCTTGAAATCATTATGCCTACAAAAATTACATTCAAAATGACATTAGTGATTAGGGTTTAATAGATAAATAATCATAAAAAATTAAATGACATAGTAAAAGTAAATAAAAAGGAGTAACAACTTTTTTACCATATCATTTTTACCTTTCCACTATTTGAGCTCAAAAAACCCCTCTTTTACCCTCCAAGTTTGGTGTCAGATTGCAGGAGATACGAGTGTCCATTCAGTGAGCCATCAACGACAGTAAGGTAGGCTCTTTTTCCTTAACACTTTAAAAATTTACCCATGGAACAAGAACCAAATCATGAAAAACGTTGCTAACCTTCTTTTTGTGTTCCTTATGTAGATAATTTGCCAGCAAAATGGTGCTTGAATGGCGCGAAAGGGAGCACGAAGAAGATAATGCAATGGCCAAAAATCAGCCACCTACTATTGCTTCTTTGAGAGACTGTGGACTCCTGAAGTACTTTCGTATCCCAAGTATGAGGGCCCAAGTCAGGTTGTTAGAGTACCTGGTGCGTATGTGGGACCCTGATCAATAGGTATTTCATGTGGGGGTCCACACACTATCCTTAGACATTGAGGACATTTACTTTTTGACTCGATTGTCACGGTGGGGGTACTATGTGAGCCTGACTAGTAGTAGAGGTGGTGGGCTACAAATGAGTGAGTACTGTCATTTACACTGCGTTCCCGAGGCTGAGAGAAAGAAAGGGAAAGTAGTTATTTGGGGGGTACGAGATTTGACCCTCCGTACTATCCTATTCACCATAGCTCAGATGGCTGGGAGTTCTGCTCCTCACATGGCATTATAGAGTTACTTCCAATATGCTATTGAGTGTACTGAGCCTCAGGTGTTCAACTGGGCAGATATTGTGCTTCGCAGTATAAAAAAGAAGTTGACCAAATGCAGACGAGGTGACCTGAAGCAATCCGGGTATGGATCTTTGTTGGTGTCCTTCTTCCTTAAGAGGGTTCCCTCACTGAGACTGCAGGTTGAGTGGAATATATTGGGTCCCAGGGATCCAAGGATGCTAATATGGTGTCGGCTCATGGCCCGTCATGTAGCAGGACTAATCATCAAGTATGATGATACTTTCTTTGACTGGCTTCAACCACAGATGTTGATGGTTGACGACTATGCTTATGCCGGGTTGGATTTCTGAGGAGATCTGAATTTAGTACTGCCAGAGGATGCTCAGTGGGGGGAGCTTGGTAAGAAGTACACACATTTTTCTCTTTTTAAATGTTTTGTGAATTTTTATCATATTCAAATGTTTTTGTTTTATATGTTCGTCCAAACACTAATACAAAAAATCATTTTTGATAACACAGATGTTGGACCGTACCGACCTCCTGGTACTTCTCCCATTCAGCGGTGAGGARAGGTAGTGGTAGTGCCACAATATGCTAAGGATTATCAGGTGGTGGAACAAAATCTAGAGGGCCTGAYCGTAGATATACCAGACATGCCTCTGGAAGAGGTTCCACGAYGCGGCCATCGTCATACTATAGGAGTATCAACATCCATGAGTCGACTACTCCGTAGGGTTKCTCGGGAAGTCATGTGTTATCATGAACGTCATCCATGACATCACTTTGTAGAATCTATGAGCTTCATTTTTTGACATTTTGGTCTTCGGACAAAMTTTTTGTAAAAAAATCTTTTGATCATTATATATATACARACGGCTTCTACCGGTTTATCATGTGTTGTGTGAACATTGATGTGATTGATTTATAAATGATTCAAATGTCTGTCTAATACATAATTAGCCAATGCATCTGTTAATGTATTTAGACATCTAGGAATATGTTGATATTCAATGTMATCAAAATARCGTTCCAAGAGGCRAATTYGCAAATAAACTCGTAACAAAGTAGGACTTCAAATGGTATAGACATTACTTAACTATAGTACTATAAGCTATGAATCGAGATGCACAACCAAATGATGGATTCTAAGCGAGATAAAATCAACCAATAATGCTATACTCTACAATGTTGTTGGTCGCATGGCCGAGACACACACCTCGTAAGGAGACAAGTTCGTTTGTAGGGGTATAAATTGCCCATGCAGCAGAAGCAAGGTTCCAAGTACTATGGCTAGTGCCATCAGCGAAGCTAATATAGGGTAGAAAAGACTCCGATATCTGGAAATCAAACACAACGTCACATAAAGGTAGAGACCAGATAACGACAAAAGAAAACTATAATAACATGCAAAAAGTATGATACATTAAAAATACAAGTACTTGTGCACAGATGATTTCATGCATAGTACTTCTTCAAGTACAACCCATTCCTGGGTTCACTCAAAGGGATACCATCATAATCTACCAACTCATAAGCTCCTTTTTCCAAAACCCTTCGAATGATATAAGGACCTCACCACATGGGTTCGAATTTCCCAGCTCCTAACACATCTCAATCTTATCCATAGAGAAGAACAAGATCACCTTCGGAAAAAACACGAGGCTTGACATGCTTGTCGTATTGGGCCTTGACATGCTTTTTGTGGGATTCTATGACTAGGGTGGCATCACGTCGAGTTTTGTCTAATCGCATAAGATACAAAATATGTTCTTCTTCAGCAGAAGTGTTAGGTAGGAGTTCAACAGCTAGTTTCAAACAAGGTATCTCGCATTCGATAGGGAGAATGGCTTCCACACCATAGACTAACCGAAAAGGTGTAAACCCAGTAGCGGACTTGACAGATGTCTGGTATGCCCATGATGTCGAAAACAACATTGTGTGCCAACTTGTTTTATGAATCTCTATCATCCGTCAGAGCATAGTTATGAGAACTTTGTTGATTGCTTTGACCTGGCCGTTGGATTTGTGGATAATAGGGTGTTGAGTTATCATGACGAAGACCCAACTTTTCAGTAAGTTTGGACATAATAAAATTCCTAAAGTGTCTACCGTGATCAGTGATGATAGCTTGGGAAACACCAAAACGAGCTATGATGTTATTAAAAAGAAACAATGCTACGGTCTTTACAATGTTGTCAAATTTCGGCATCGCCTCGGCCCATTTCGTAAAGTAATCAACAGCTACAATAATATAACCATGCTCCCCAGCCGAGTGAGGATGACATGTCATGAATTCAATGCCCCATTTCACAAAGGGACCAACTGAGACCACAGGGTGAAGAGGAGAAAGATGTGACCGAATATTCTGATTATAGGTCTGGTAGGCATGGAATTTCTGAACAGCGGTGATGTAGTCGTTAAATAATGAAGGCCAAAAATAACCTGTGCGTAAGATATTTTGGGCAGTAGCATACCCAGAAATATGACCACAACATGCTCTGGAATGGCAGTCATTCAGAGCTTTCTCGACTTCGTCGAACGTTAGACAACGTCGAAAAACAGAGTCAATCCCTCGACGATAAAGAGTATCCCCGAGGATAATGTATTGACGAGCTTGATAGCGGATGCGACGTCATTCAGTACTAGACAAAGTTGGCTGGAAAGTCTGGGTTTGGAGATATAAAATGATATCCCCATACCAAAGATCATCAATGCTAATAAGGAAAAGAGATTCATTGGGTAATGAATCTGTTGCTACATTTTCCGTTGCAGAATGGGGAAAGGCACATATCGACTCAGCAAAAACTAAGGACTTCTTGGACTTGGCGCGTTCAAATTCCAAGTCAAACTCCTGAAGTATCATAATCCATTTGGAGTACTTGCCCCCAAGCAATTGACGTGTCAAAATATGTCGCATAGGGTTGCAATGAGAAATCACTGTAGTATTGCGTGAGAGGATATAGTGCCAGAAGCGTTGGACGGCTTGGACAGTAGCCAAGGCCATTTTCTCGACATGTTGATACTTGATTTCAGTGGGCGTGAGACTTCGACTCAAGTAGTAAATAACATGTTCGTCATGAGCATCATCCTCCTGGACAAGAACCATGCCAATGGTGTAATCTGAGGCAGCAAGGTAAAGGAAATAATCGCAACTGTAATCTGGGGGAAAGATAAGAGAATCTCGTGTTAGAGACAATTTCAAAGCTTCAAAATCATTGTTGGCAATGGTATCCCAGATGAATTTTGAATCCTTCTTTAATAGCCGTGTAAATCCACAAGTGATCTCAGCATAATTTGGGATAAAACGTTGAAGAAAGTTTGTTTTTCCCTGCAAACTTTGCAACTGGCGAAGTGTAGAAGAAGGAGGGATATTAAGGATCACCTCGACCTTCAAAGGATCCACCCGAATCCCTTGACGCGAAATGATAAAACCTAGAAGACGGTTGGATTCTACGCAAAAAATGCACTTATGAGGATTTAAACATATACGATAGAACCAACAGAGAACGAAAATGGCTTGGAGATGGGTAGGGTGGTCGACTCTATGCATAGAATGAGCGGGTAAATCGTCCAAATAGGGTTGAACGATGTGCTTGATATCATGAAAAGCATAAGACATAGCACGTTGAAAAGTTGCGCCCATGTTCTTAAGAACGAAAGGAAGTTTCCAATAGGAAAAAGTACCCCAAGGACAAATAAAAGCAGTCTTATGTTGATCCTCAGGAAGAATTTTGATTTGATTATAGCCGGAGAAACCATCCATGAGAGAGAATATTTCACTTCCGGCGCAGTCATCGACAATCTGATCGACAAAAGGAGTAGGAAAGTTGTCTTTTGGACAAGCTTTATTGATATCTCTATAATCAACGCATACACGAATGGTGCCTTGTTTCTTGTCAATCAGGAAAAGATTGGAAATCCAGTTTGTGAGAGCCACCGGATAAATAAAGTCGGCTTTAAGAAGTTTCTCGACTTCGAGCTTTATAGCAGCCGCTTTACGTGGGTGAACTGGATGAAGGCGTTGTTGGACTGGTTTAGTGTCGGGGTATGTCTTTATCTCATGTATAACAATCGCAGGGTCGATACCTGGCAATTCTTCATAGCTCCAGGTGAAGATGTCACAAAATTCTTTGAAAAGGGATGTATAGGTGACTATTTCGTCGGAAGAACACGAAGCTCCAATATGGACATTTTCAACAATCCCAAGTTTGATGGATATGTCAATGGGAATAGTGTGCGAAATATTACTTAAGTTCCCTTCAGCAAACACATCATGTGCAGACTCGAGAACCGTCGAGATGACAACAATGGTCGATGGAGTTGAAATCCGTTGGTAGTTCTCAAGAGTATGTTGCTCCAGAAAGATGATAGAATGATGATGCCCATCATCCCAAGGGGTGTCCTCCATGACGAACATGATCATCTTGTCAGTTGGAAAAATAACACGAAAAGGATTGGGAGACAACTCATCAAGAGAAGGGGTAGAAGGTGTTGCCGATTAAAGGGCCTGGTAGGCGGATTCAACTAGACTTAATGGCATTTCGTCGTCGAAACGAAGATGATCTCCAGGGTCAGGGAATATCCAGGGGTCATGAGATGCAGGAAGTTCGTGAGGCATGATAGAGATCATGTTGATAGAAGCAACAGAAGAGCGTGGAACATTTGGCGATGGAATGGGGAAAGTACCCATTAATGAGGAGTCCTTTAGAAGGCCTACACCGACGTTCTCATAACCTGGTGGGGTTTTAGCTATAAATGGTACGTTGCTAGTACGGGTATCAGAATTGAAGAAGTCAAGTTGGTCGACAGTAACAACCTTTCCTTGATGAGGGAAACGTACTACATAGAAAAGTGTCGACACAACGACATGCATGGAATCGATCCAGCTGTGGCCAAGTAGAAGATTATAATTAAGGGGAGCATCAAAAACTTCCACTTTGACTTGGACCGTTTTTCCTTCTAATGTGATGGGAAATGAAGGAAGAACACCGTAGGGCTTAAAACTGGAGCCATTGAAGGCTTTAAGAGTGTTTTGGGATTCATTCAAAGAAGGAGAGCCAATGGATTTCCAACAAGCAAGAGACATAACACATGTCGAGGCACCCTCATCGATAACAGTTCGACAAATGTTTTTGTCAAAGACAACCACTTGGATTTGGAATGCAAGTTGAGGGGGTAACCTTGGAATGTGATCTTCCAAGTCAAAGAATATCAAATTTGTATCCGTCGGGTCAATTCCACCGATATCTTTCAACAGTGTCTTCCGTTGTGCGGGACAAGACTGAAGCTGACATCACAAAAGGTGCTTGGGCCAGATCTTAAACAATGCTATAGTTCTGGACCGCACGAGCATGAGGATTGAAAGTTGATTTCTGAACGACGCCCTTTGGGGGGGGTCGCAGGACTGTGTCGAGGCTCGGTCGTTTGAGATGAAGAGGACCATTAGTAGGTGGAGTCACGGGAGAGGGTTGGACCAACGAAGGGGGTAAATCATCAACCTTCTCCTTAGAGGGAGAATAATCTTTGGCTTGAGTAGTGAGTGAAATGTTGTTCTTCTTAGAATCACCAGTACACATAAAAACATATGATGTTGTAGAAGAGGAGGGTTGTTCGTGAATGACCAACTCAGCCTGTTGTTGAGACGGGAAGGGTTGGGACAAGACAGTCGGTGCAGGTGGTTTTGGAGCTCCCTGAAGGAACTTAGTGAACTCGGCATGTCATGGACAATAATTCATGTAGTGATAATCACCACAGATAAGGCAAGGGTATCATGGTTTGCGCTTATCCCGATCATCAATAGGGGTAGTTTTGGTTTTCTCTGTTTGAGAATTATTTTTGCCCTCCTTATTCTTACCTCTCCCATTTTTAGATTTGTTTTTACCGGCTGGGGTACATTGGACGGAATTTACCTCAGAAGTCTTGCTGGTGGGAGTGGCAGGAGACGGAGAATTTTGAACATTAGAAGAAGCAGATTTAGGGGTTGCGCTTGAAGCAGAATGTGATTGGGCTTGTGCAGTACCAATCAAACCATCAACTGCATGTGAGGAAGCTGGAGTAGTTGAAGTGATGGAATTATTAGGACGAGGTAAGTTAGGTAGTAAATTGTAAAGGGTTCCTGTTTGTGAGTAAACGATGTCAAGATATTGAGCACGACTTATAGCCTGCTCTTCCGTGATTACGCCACCCATGGCAATGTCCTTATCGATTTTGTTCACAAATGATTTTGTAAACCATTCTGTCAGTAACTGATTGGGAAGCTCAAGTTTAATGAGACATCGTCTCCTTCACCACTAATCGATGTGATCAGATATATGAGTGTCTTTAGTCTGTTTGAAGGAAGCCAAAATCTCGGTCCCCGTATCATAAAGAATCGGTAACTGGTAATGCGTAAGGAAATCCATAGCTAAGGTGTTGAAATCAGAGAAGAAACCTCGTGGCAATTCAATATACCACTTCATAGCAGAACCAGTAAGGATTCGTTGAAAAAGATGTAAATGAATAGAGTCATCCATCAACGTGTTGGATGAACACCATAGGTGAAAAGTCATAACGTGATTGTTTGGTTCCTCTCCCACTTTGCCGTCAAATTTAAGAATGTCCGATGGAAGCTTAGCTAGAATAACAGGCCATTGGGGACAGTGACGAATAGGATCATTTAAAATCCTTGACAAATCCAGCAAATCCAAAGTGGCGAGAAAGGGTAACTGTCGATTCACTTGCGGGTACTGGTGGCTTTCGGGAGGAAGCCCTGTCGGCAAACCAGTAGGACCATAATCAGTCTGCATATAATGTGAAGACCCAGGCATATTCGGTGGTGGTTGGAGAGGATAGTATCTCATAGAATTATACCCTAGAACAGGGGCTTGAGTTTGAGCATTCGCCCCCCAAATGGGATTGAACGAACCAGGATATGGTTGACCCATGCTAGGAGGTGTGACTGGCGGAGTTGGAAACTACTTCCCCCCAGTCGATTGAGGAGGATTTTGTATCAATTGATTCCAATAATGAGCGAAGGACGGCAGTATGTTTTTCCCATAAGGTGGAGTCGGTCCTCCCATTGAAGGTGGTGTTCCAATTGGGGGTAGTGTTCCAAAAGGAATTTTCCCACTGAGAGGGGGTTGTGTAATACCACTTTGGTGAAATTGTCCACCAACTGGAAACTGATAATTTGGAGTGAATGATGGAATAGTGCCACTAGGAGCAAGATTTCCAGTAGAGGATGAAGAAGGTCCTCCAAAAGGAAATTGAGGGAGTGTTGGAACAAAACCAGGAAGAAAATGCCCAGAAGAAGAAGGACCACTAGGAGAGCCGGATGGAGTTTGCGCAAGAGTAGGAATGGAAGCATTTAACGCACAATATCCAAGTGGTAGTGTCGGGGTGACATTGGGTGTTCGCGGTGTATTGATAGGAGAAAGACTAACCACAGTAAACCTGGTTGGAACACTTGAAGTAGCTACAAGATGGGCCATTTCGGCAGGGACGGTAAAGTGATAAGTGGTAGTCACCGGTACTATCTTTGTATCAGAGATTTCATAAATCACAGGGGGGTTGATCTCAGAAATCACAGGTGAACCTGTACCAAAAAGGTCTCGCCGAAAAACACCCGTAGACTAAAAAGGATCTTATTCCCCAGGTCTAGTCGGAGATCCGAAATACACAACAATTAAGTCTCCGGAAAAGTTTTCTTGCATAAAATGTCTCTCAGAATCGGGGTGAAGTCAAAATTCCTCTCGAGTATTTGTAATTTGAAAATGTTCTAGAGAGTCAGTCCGTTCCACTTGTGGTGTGGTGATGATTGTGGCTTCACTTTGCCGAGGAGATCCCTCAAGTGTACTTGTAGACAAGGGTTGAGAACCTTCCAGAGGCTCTGGAGATAAACCCAACATTCTACGTGAACAATGTGGGGGAGCTATTGTAAATGAGAAACAAACTTTGTGAAGAAAATCCTATGGCCAACTTCAAGAAACAAACAACACGCACTAGTAAACAAAATCTAGGAAGCAATCACCAAGCAAACAAAACATTCTAATTTCGAAGCCACTAGTTGGTGATGAAATCCAATGTCGCAACAACGAGATGAGAAGGGGTGGGGATAGGGTGGAAAAGTTACGCTGATGACCTGCTTAACGGACTTACACCCTGGTGCAAACTCCCACACATAATCGTGGGTATACCCTCTAAGGAGCCTGAGTGAGTTTGGTCAATGTCAATTCCAGGTACTATGAAGACTTTCCCCTCCACAGTCACCTCAGGTAAGAACCTAGAGAGATAGGCCACTAAGGTCACCACCAACAAAAATAAATCCTGGGGGGGAATTCGACAATCTGATCCACACGCAAGGGCAGGGTATCTAGCCCAAAATTAACTCAAAAGGATTCCACTCATCATTGTGGGTATACCTTCGAGTGATTCCCGTAATATGTGCAATCTTTACACTGATACCAACAAAGCAGGGTGAGTAACTCTGCCAATATCAATGTGACCTCATGCTTGATGCTTGTGTGAGAAGGGCTTCCCAGGACAGGATGTTGCAAATGGAATTTGACACTCCCTAACACAAGATGCTATTGTGTGTTTTGAGATTGTGGAGAGTGTATCTCTCTTCCTACTCCAAAGAACTAGCCTAGCTAAATTTTGGTGTAATAGAGCCCTAGAAAAGAGTTACTAGATAAATTTTATGATTACGCAGTGTTATTAAGAGTTGTTGTTTACTCAAAGGAAACAGAGATGAAACTTATGGTGTATGACTCTGACCCAACGATGCATGGATGAGAATGAAAAATATAAATTTTTGTTTGATGAATCCTATATATGGGAGGGAAAGAGAAAGTTTTCCAGATCAACTTTCAACTACAATGCAAAATTTCCTTTCAAATGCAAATGCAACAAATCACGCATCAAAGAAAAATACTCTATGCTTCTTTTTCAACAACTTCGACAATTTGATTTTCAATGTTTTCAAAGATAAAAACATTTTTTTGAAAGAAAAACTTTTGTTCACTTTTCAAAAAGGACCCTCACAATGCCAATGAGAGTACAGAAAATCAGAAAACCAATGAACAAGCAAATAACCCAATCCACTCTTTCAATGAAAGCAAAAATAAAGAGGAAACCAATGTAGTCTTTTCAAATGCAAAAGAAAATGATCTTTCAAACCATAAGAAAATGATAAAAACCAAGAAAACTTAACTTTCAACCAATCACTGGTTCTTAACTAATCAAAGACACTCAGATTCTAAAGTCAGAGAGAATGGTTTTGCCAAGAAAAGTCAAGAAGCGAAAGTCAAGACCAAAATGACAAGAAGAGCCTTGCAATCCTAAGATCGTTCATGCAAGCAAACAAAGACAAGAAAGACATCAATCAATGGTCCAAGAAACTCTTATGAGGCACCTAGACTGATCTGGGCAGTTGAAGATGCCAAAGCTCAAATTCAAAAATTTGAAACAATGGGTTCGTAGGCTGGCAATAATACATAGTGCGAGAATCAGGCATTCTCACAGGTGACCTTAAAGCAAACTGCGAGAACCTCGCACTGCAACCTAAATACAGAGTGCGGACTCTATGGATTCTCACAGGCTGCCGTGAAGTACAGTGCGAGAACCTCTAAAACTAATCAAATTTTTGAAAAATGAAGCAAAATTAGGAAAGGCCTCTGGACCCAGAGGGTCTATCAGGATATCCTAAAGACTCAAAGATTGACAGGAAAGGAGAAAAGTGAAACAAGAGAAAATGGCCACAAAAAAATACCAAAAGCCACAAAGAAAATGGGATTGATCCCCAGTGGAGTCGCCGATTTTGTTATTGGATAAATCGGTATGTGTGGACACTAACAGATCTCCCTAGATCCACCTGGATCTAGAACAAAGCAAGATAGGACATGACTCTTTCCCTAGATTTTAACCATTGAATTAAATAGGAGGCAAGAACAAATAACATACCTTATTATCACTTCCTATGGTCTTTGTTGCTCCCGCTTCACTCCAGTTCTCTCATACAGCCAAGACCAAGACAACACAAACCAACCAAAGTGAAGATAGCACAATCTATTCAACAGTCAATCTATGTATATGATCAAGGAATTATACAATAAAGTGGAAATATCTTTATGGGAAAGGGGCATGCCACTGTATCATATTAATGGAAAGTAAAGATTACAACCTGAGCCTTGATGTCACAAACTTCCTTTCGATGGCCCTTGGCTCTGACACACACACTTGCTCACTCTTTTCATGAAGAAGATCAACTCCTTTGGATAAACTTGTTGGAGTCTCCAAGCTGTTGTTCAAGCTCAATCCTTCACACAATTCTTTCGCCAAATCTCCAATGCATCTTGCTTAACCTTTTCCATGAGAATTCCCTCAATATACAGGAGAGAATGAATTAGTTACTTGGATAAGAATGATCCCAAAATATCAGGGAATCCAGTACTAGGATAACCATTCGAATGCCAACCCATCCTTCTAGAAGATTCTCTTCTAGAAGCATCGAGAATTCATCTTTTTCCTTGCTTTAGGAAGAGTTTTCACCCTAGTAGTTCAACATAGTGTGAGAAGTTCGGACACTGGCTTAAGGCAGCCTACGAGAATCAGGCATTCTCGCACCCAAATATACTAGAAGCCTRCGAACCTTCTTCAAAAATGAGTTTTCTGGGAAGAGATGAAAGTAACTTTTCTYAGGAGAAAGTTYTTATGAAGAGCCCCGGTACACCATCATCAATACATCATCATGACGACCAAAATTATGGGTAAMAGGCATAGAAGGCCTTGGATAATATAAACATGTTTCCACCATTTGAGCATATAGTGACCATCCTAGCGAATAGAAGTYATACGATGAGATAGAAAAACTAAGGGAAGAGCATAAGACTCTCTCACAGCTATGGTTACCCCTGCAGGATAAAGCACTCATAGGCATAGGATCATTGGCAGTTKCATAAGGCACGATGAAGAATGTAGCACATGACAGTGAAGAGAAGCTCACAACCCTGACTATGCAGGTAGTAGAGGATATTTTGGAGAAAGAAACCAAGGAAAATAAGGAAGTAACTACAGTAAGAGAAACCCTCCAAACATTCATGGAGGCATGGAAGGGTGAAAAAAAAAAGGCTTAAGTGGCTCAGGACAAGTCACAAGTGAGTGTTGGGGGGTTGTTGGATAGGCATTTTGAATAACTAAGGTTTGAGGAGAGCACAAAAAAGCAAAAAATGGAGCAGTTTGCGGGGTCAAAGAAGAATTCATAGCACGTGTAAAATCAGGAAGAACAACAATTAGGCATGCAAAAGCAACATGTAGGTGAAAAGGAAGGAAAATCAACATGAAGGCATAAAATAAGGAAAATCATCATGGTGGCAAAAAGAAGGAAACAACTAGGACATATTAGGGTTTTGGGATAAACTATTAGGGTTATGAGCCCTAACTCTATGTATAAATATGTAATGGGTTGGGGAAGAATAGGATATTGAAAAAGAAAAATTATATTGTTGAGAGTAAGGGATTAGGTTATGTATGAGTGAGAATAATTACTTGGGTTTTTGGAGAGGTTTTGCAGAGAAAGAGAGGTGTGCATTGTAGAGTGGCTAGGATAGATTAAGGATGGATAACTATACCATGATGTATCTATTGTAAGCATAGTGCGTAGGAATGAGGTGATTACTGCATGAAGATCAATATAGAAGCCAGTCATTATGGACATAACCCAAGGATTGGGTGAACCACGTTAAAATTTGTATCTCTATGTGTTGTGTTGATGTGGTTGTTCATGGATGTTCTTTTTATACATTATTAGTATAGATATTTTTACTATATGATTGGTGTGTAGTAATAATGAGTGTTACAATGGGTTATTTATGTTGCAATCTATGTGATAAGGATTGTTCAAAATAGATTTTGTTAAATAATCAAATAATAATAACAACGATATTGTGCATAGGGTGGATAAGTAGTAATGGATATGATGATATCCTCACATCTTCTCATCCCTACAACAACTTGGTTCATATAGCCCCAGTAGATACCTCGGGTGAGACTTCACTTGAATGCAGGTGATGCCGAAAGGGTTGGTATCTAAAGGGTTTTGTTGGTTGAGTAAACTAAACCTGGGGTATTATAACCGTGTGCTGACAAGAGTCTAACATTATTTACTTTGACACATAATAGAGTGAACCACGTCTCTCACATCAACTGGCATTGCAATTTACATTTTAGTGTCTGAAAAAGAATATATTTTGTATGGTGATCGACGAAGGAGAGGCCACTTTCATTATGTATTTGTCATGTTGGAAAGCCATCGGTTCTCCATATCTCACCACATATCCAACCATCCTAAAATATTTTGGTGGACATTCTTTCAAACCTTAAGGAATTCTCCCCTCCTTACCCATCGATCTTGGGGGCAAGATTGTCTCCCTAGAAGTCGAAGTGGTGGATTTAGCACTCGACTATAATTTGCTCTTGGGTCACACTTGGTTCTACACAATGAAAGATGTTGCATCCACTATCTTTCACGTTATATGATTTCCCCATCAATGGAAGATATTTACAATAAAACAATTGGATTATTGCACATATGAATTACAAATTAATCCTAGCACCAACGTGCCCTTCACAGGTGAGTCTTTTGGGGCATATGAAAGCGTCGATGTGGGCATGTTTAAATATCCATTTATTATGGGGATTTTTCCCCTTCCTACACCTAACACTACCCATATTTCTCCTATCAAAATGATTTTCTCATCTACCAGTAGATCCCTTGGGTCATTTGATCCTGGGGTTGTACCTCATCCTGAGCATGTTGAATTATATGGAGAATCTATGCCACACATTGTGGTTGATATTGTCGATCTGAAAGTCTCCTCGATATTTTTTGATATTATTGAACCCTTCCATCCTCAGATAGAATGTGATCATCCTACTCCACTTGTACGGGTTGTTGACTCTCTCGATCCCATGATTTCCTGGATACTAAGTTTCCTTCAGAAGAGGCGACCCCGAAAGTCATGGATTTCATTGACAAGCCTAGGAAAGATGAGAATAATTGAGAATCTATCATCCATGAATTGGAACCAATGATATTCGGCACGAGGAATTCCAACTTGAGACTAGAGGCATTGACTAGGACATCTAGTCGACCTCCCAATTTTGACCCTTTTTCACATCAAATTTCATTTTTAGAACTTGTCACTGAATTCTTTTCTTCCCCTCCCTTCGAATATTTGTGTTTTTTACCCCCTTCATATATTGATGGGTCTCATCAAGAATATTTTATTTCTCACAAAACCACTCATGTTGAGTACCTTCAGCTGCAAACATTCATTCCTATGTGGCATGGCCTTGGCATGGTGTGCCATATAATGCTTCCAATGGCTCATAATTCCATTGATTATGCTAAATATCATTGGCATGAACCTAGCAATGGAATCTCATTTGTATAAACCATCAGTATGTGTAGTTCCTTGTACATAGGTGTGTTATGTGAGTGCAATATGTTTTGTGTACATCATATCCAAAACTCCAAAAATATTTTCCTTTTAGGATTTCACTATGTGTGTTGAACTTCGAATCTATTTTATGTGTGTCGACAGGATTCTAGGGACGTTTTTAAGATGGGGAAATCCATTGAAATTTAGGTACATGTCTCTAAACTAGCATATAAGAAGAGATTTTCCCCTACATTTCCCTCTTTGCATTATTAACCATCCATATTGCTAGAACTATACCTTAGGTTCCCATCATTTCCATTGTTTAATGGTAGCATTTCATTATCAATTTTGTCTTGTTTGTCATTGTTTCTACACCATTTGATTCTATTTCTTATTGTATCACAACTATGTTTGATCGCTAGATAATTACTTGCTCCCATTTTCAACACCCCTAGTTGAGAACTGTATTATAAGTTGTCATCATTTTCCATGTCTTGTTGCAGTCCATCGCTTCAATCATGTTCCATGTGCTTGGAAATTTATCTCATACCACTTGTTCTCTTCAGCCAAGTGTACTATTACCCCTTTGTCACACTTAATAACCAACCATGAAAAAGGTACACCCTGGAGTCTCCGTTAATCTCTTTTCAGACTCCGTAAACATGAAAATATTACTGAGTGAGCTTGTTCTCTTTCACACTCATTAAATGGATATGAAAGGACATCTATTCGGTAAAAGTTTACCCCTTTTTTAGACTGGATGGACTAATTATGAAAAAGGAATACTCTAGTCAACCTTGGCTAGAAGAATTATCCCTTGTATTCTTTTGTCCTTTTTCGGGCTTGAGAAACTAAATTTATGAAAAATAACACCCTTGGAGTCTTCTTTGTCCTTTAAGACTCTATAAACATGAAATGTTGAATCGAGCAATATTATTCGCCCCAGGCTCAAAAATAAATTCATGGGTGAGAACATCGAGCATAATTTTATTTTCTTTCGTGCTCACTTAAACATGAAAGAAGCAAAAAAGAGTGGGTTTTTTTTCCATTTAGTCATATTCACAAATGGCAGTCGTCTATTGAGTCTCCCTTAAAAAATGCACTTTTTTTTTGTCTCTGTCCAACAATTGGGTTATCCATTGTCTCTAAGTCATTACCATCACCACAATTTCTTGAATTTTGCTGACTGGTTACTCTTCTAGTCATCCATGGTGAGTGTTTTGGTCATTAACGAGTCAATGTTTTTAAATCATTTGTCAAGTTGTTTTGTTCAAGGGGAGTTATCCTTTATTTTCCATTTTTTAGTCCTTTAACCCATTCATTGTGGACATCCTTGAGTTAGTTGTGCTCTACTCTTATGTTCTTCATATCATCTACCTTTATATGTTTCATGTCGATCAATGGGGGATACATCAAGGTCCTCCTTTGACAAATTTCATCCTGTTGACTCCAAATCATTATCCAGGATCAAAATCTAGAAACTAGTCAGTACCCTGGGATTTGCATACATCAGTGGCAGATTCCCTTGCATTTCGACAGTGGTTTTACATCATTGGATACTATTGAATGAATCTATGAGTGTTTGACTTCAGCTCATTTATTCACACCCGCTATAATGTACTAGGTGTTGATACCTAAGTATGCACCCCTGACCCTCCTACCTCTTTTCCCTATGCCTTCATCAAAATTATTCCTCTTCTGGTTGGTTAATTTGTTTTCCCATTACTAAATGACTTGGTTTTTCATCATTATCTTTCTTGATTGATTCTTTGTGCAAATTGTTTATGTTTTCTTGAAGGATAATTGCATGTCGTGATTTGGTTTGAAATACTTATCATCATGTTTTCCATTGATTGAGTGTGAAGTATGTCCACCAAGTATTTTGTGTGTGTAGGAGACATCCAAGACCACCAATTCATTTGTATGTGTAGTAAGACTCCACAGGAAAGACATAGCAATTCAAAGCAGTCCATTTCAGGCTTAGATTTTAATATAAACAGACAGGTCAAATCTTCAACAGTGGAGATATAACATTCAATGAATATCAATGGCCCTCGTGCATGCGAGGTATAAAAAACATGTGAGGTTTAATCAAAGATTTGCATAAAATTCACTTCGTGACTTCAGCACCGAAACGTCTGAGCTCATCTTTGTCGAAAAATCTCGAATGTTGAACCGTCGCATAGCTTCACAAGATTATCCATCTGGGAGATCTCCACACTTAGCAATCAAAAACTCTCAAATGTTGAAACATTGGAGCCACATGGAATTCATCAGTGGAGACACGTATCATTCATTTGTGGTGACACGTGGCATCCATCAGTCTCCAACACATGGCACTCATTTTAGGCCATTTGGGTTACATCATCTGCTCATTTCTGGGTGACAGGTGTCACTCTCTTCATTTAGACATGTCAGTGACAGTGACATCATGGACACGTCGGATCCAAAGATTCAAAGATCCGAAGTACCGAAGACCCAAAGACACGTGGAATTCATCGGTCTCCAACACATGGCACTCATTTCAGGTCATTTGGGTTATGCCATCCACTATTCCAGGTGACACGTGTCACTCTCTTTCATGTGGAAACATCATATCCAAGAGATCTCCACTCTGAAATATTTCAATTCAAGGCAACACAGAAACTCCTGAACCCCTAAGAGTTGGAGTCTCAAACTCTCGAAGTATTTAATGGTAAAAATGTCTTAATCTCGGATCCATTAGAAATAATCATGAATTAATGACTCTGATAGATTGTCACTTCAAGAGATTCCAACCCAGAGAGAACACAAATTGTCAAAGATCCGATCACTCGAAGTGCCAAAGAGCTGATGATACATGGCATACATCAGTCGATGACACATGGCATACATCAGCCCATGACACGTGGCACTCATTTCAGACACCTTTGGTTACGTCATCTACCCATTTCTAGGTGACACATGTCACCCTTATTTTTGTGACATGTCAGCGATATGACATCAAATTTCCACATTAGATTTGAGAGATCGCCACTCCATAAGATTTCAATTCAGAGCAACATAGAAACTCTCGATGATCCGGATTATTTTCGGCATGAAATGAGATCAGAGATATAATAAATAAATGCATAGAGATATTTCAAGAGAGACAACAATATAACAAATATATAGCGGAAATAAAAGAAGAGTCACAGATATACAGTAATACATGATTTCTATTAACGAAATAAATGTACAGAGACTGTAAAATATAGAGTGAAAGACTCTCTAGAATGGTGGTAGCTTATCTCTGAGAAGAGATGTGACGACTACTCGCATATGTGAGAAGATGATTATTAAAATGAGGCTCTAAGGGCCTTTTTAACATAAGTAAAATCCAAAACCCTAACCCCAGAAGATGAAAATCCAAAAGGTTTGTGAGCCTTGATGGGGGTAATTGATACGTCAACTTCCCAAGGGGGTAACTTTTGCATATGGTATTCATTTGGGGCGCTCGATAGCTCATTAGAAATATATATCCGAGAAATACAACTTTTGGGTGAGAAACATTGATGTACGATCCATGTTGCTCCCCATTTTCTAAAAAAACATCGTTTAGGACCTCAAAATGGCCCCGAAAGTTAAAAAGTGCTAAAAATAGTAAATTACCAAAATTGTCAAAAACATGTTTTGGGCTAGTTGGAGAAGGTGGGTGGCCACCGATATCCACTTGGAAAACCCAAACCCCAAATTTCTAAAGATCTGATCAAATGAAGTGTCGAAGAGTTGATCAGTTGAAGAGCTGAAGTGTTGAAGAGTCGATTAGTCGAAGTGTTGAAGCGTCGAAGGGTCAGATACGAGTGGAACCCTTCTATCATGACACATGGCATCCATTAGTTGAGACATGTGTCATTCATTAGTTGAGATATGTGGTACTTATTTTAAGAAAATTTGGGGTTGTCATATATATTATTTCAAGTGACACATATCACCCTCCTTTATGTGACACATCATCGATATGAAATCAGACTACCACGTCATATTCATGGGATCATCCTCCAGGAGGTTTCCAAGAATAGCATTTAAAAGACTCTTGAACCCCGAAGAGTCGGAGTCTTGAAGTCCTTAGATGATGAATGTTAAATTAATCTCGGGTTAATAAGTAATTAGTGTTGGATAATGACTTTGGGAGTTCTGTCCTCTGGAGGATATGTATACTCTGTTCTCCGAATCCCCCAAACGTCAAAGTTCCGAAGTGGCTCATCCATATTTATTGCACATTTTGAAATGTTTAAAAAGGGGTGACAAACTAGAATTAGGGAAACTAGACATCAATACTACAAAATGAATATCAAAGACTCCAAAAAACTACAAATGACTTGCCTCTTTCCTCCAAGGGATAAGTAGGGGGAAAACACTACCAACATATTCAGTTATCTCCAATGGCCTCAAACAACATGCATGCATGCCATTGTTTGATACAGAACTTAGTTCTATCACTCATATCCATCTAATTTCAAATCTCGGTTCACTCCATCATGCGCATTAGTCTAGCTTCAATGCTAGTAGCAGTTTTTAATTGTTTAGTTCAAAACTCTTTTAGTTTCAGGCATAATAGTATTTTTTGTGTGATAAAAACCACTCCTTTTTGTTAAGTGAAGTTTGGATTATTCATTAACATACTCCAGCAATGTGTTTTAGTTAATTTAATAAGTTGTTTCACAGCCTATGTGTAGAGAAAAACCTCAATTCCACATTGGTCGAGGGCCTTCACATCTGTGATAAATAGGCATTCTTTGTATGTTAGAAGGGTTCGGGTTTTGGGAGAAAAAGATCAATACAAAAATTGGTTGGACCCATTATGTTCATGGATTAAATATCTCTACCTGGTGAATATACTATTGATGACAGTGTGTTTGTGTCCAAATTTGTATGTGTTTCTTATCTTGAATATAGTTTTGATTTGTGCGAAATAAATTTATTTTCCTTCAACTACTATATAACTTATCTTTATTAATATTCAACCTATGATAACATCTATTCTTTGATGAATATTTGTTTTTGTTGCAACCTGTGAGAATAATTGTGTTTTTGGTACATGCTTAATGCTTGAAATGACATTTTAATACTTAAACTTCTAGCAGTAGATTGTTCATTGAATGGTTTGTTGTTTTTCTTTGTTTCTTACCTTTATTGTCTCACTTGTTTGTCCTTAGTGTGCCACTAGCCAAGGAGGACCCTCTTCCATGTCATTTGGCCAACCAAACCATGCTCATGTCTTGGTAAACCAACCCTCTAACTGACCCATAAATAAAAAAAAACAACCATTCATAACTTGAGGTGGCCTGACTCTGCCCTTTAGCAGTCAGGTGCAGACTTTAGGACCAACATATTCTGGCATCGTTGCCGATAAATGTAGTAATGAAATATCTTTCCCTGGGAGAACAACAAATATCAGATTTGATTTTTGATGGTGAACAAACATCAAACACATTCGGACTGCCATATTTCAGCTGATGACTCCACTGAATAAACTTCAAAAAATAAATATTGGCTCCTAGAAAAGGACTCAAGAAATCAAAATCTAAGCATACGAGAGCCACTAAGTCTCATCCTAACCCTAAGAAGGACATTGTAGTCTCTGAGCCAGAAAGACAACTAAGAAAATCCACCCTCCACTGGGCAGAATAAGTGGATCCCTACTACCACTAACTACTTTACCAAATGGATTGAGGTTGTTCCCACTAGGAATGTTACTTACAAAGTGATTATGAAATTTTTGGAAACCAATATCTTTTCCAGTTTCATCTTCCCTAGAAAGATTATAACAGAAAATCCTCAGGAATTCAAGTCCAAATCCATGATTGAATTATGTGGCATATATAACATCACCTTGAAACATTCCATTCCCTATTATCCTCAGTGGAATGGGCTTGTCAAGTCATCAAACAAGTCTCTCATCAGGATCATCAACAAATTGTTTACTAGAAAAAAAAAATCCTGGGACTCTAACCTTAAGTATTCCTTGAGGGATGATAGGATCATCATGAAGAGATCCTTGGGAACCTCACCATTTTAGATAGTCTATGGGATAGATGATGTCTTCCCCACTCAACTCAGTCTACCAGTTTTTAAATTCCTACAGGATGAAATGGAGGAACCAAATGACATCCATAGGAGAATCTTTCAAATTATAAAGGTTCAATAGAAAAGGGAAGCACTGAGTCAGATCACTAAAGCATACCAAAGAAAGGTCAAATTGTCCTTTGACAAGAAAACCAATAAGGATATATTTCCAGAAGGTGACCTGGTCCTGAGGTGGGATGCCAAAAGGGAAGAAAATTCCAAGCATGGTAAGTTTGATAACCTATGGTTTGGTCCTTTTAAGGTGGTTGAGGTTTTGGAAAATTATACATTTGTTTTACATAATCTGGACGATACTGAAATTTTTGGGGGCCTAGGAAATGGGTGCTTCCTAAAACACTCCTCCACTTAAAAGTTTGAGGGAAGGTCCCTCCTGTACCATAGTCACTTTCCTTTTTCGTTTTCATTTGAATAATCTCATTATTTGATTATTTCATTTTTAGTTAGTTTGTGTGTGAATAAAGACTCCATATCCCAACAAAGGCACTAGGGTGTGTTAGTGTTGCTGGTTTGATCTTCTTTTCGAAGACAGAAAAATTGGTGCCATCTATAAATGTGGTTAGAAGAATTCAAGGCATTGGGGTACAGTTACAGTGTGGATTCAAAGATATACATGCCCGACAAACAGAAACAAAGGTAAGTTAAATCTAGTGGGAGCGAGGTTCTGAAAGGTAAGGCACCTAATATACTGTTCTTAGCACCTCATAGGGAAGTGTTATCCCTAGTTTGAGCCAATGTTGATACCTAAGTCTACACCCCTGCCCCTCTTGCCTCTTTTCCTTATTCCTTCATCAAAATTATTCCTCTTCTGGTTGGTCAAGTTGGTTCCCCATTTCTAAATGACTTGGTTTTTCATCATTATCTTTCTTGATTGATTCTTTGCGCAAGTTGTTTATGTTTTATTGAAGAATAATTGCATGTCGTGATTTGGTTCAAAATACTTGTCATCATGTTTTCCATTGATTAAGCATGTAGTAGGTCCACCAAGTATTTTGTGTGCGCAGGAGACATATAGGACCACCAATTCCTTTGTATGCGCAACACACTTCCGTACGAAAGACGTAGCAATTTGGAGCAGTCCATTTCAAGCTTAGATTTTAAGCCAAACAGACAAGTCAAATATTCAACGGTGAAGATCTAATTTTCAATGCAGATCAAAATCTCTCGTGCATGCAGAGTCTCAAACTCGCACGAGAGTTAATTGCAAAGTTACATAAACTTCACTTCGCAACTTCGACATCGAAACGTCTGAGCTCATCTTTGTTGAAAACTCCTGAATGCCAAACCATAACATCTCTTCGCAAGATCATCCATCCGAGAGATCTCCACACTTAGCACTCAAAAAATTTTGAATTCTAAAACGTTGGAGCCACGTGGAATTCATCAATGGAGATACATACCATTCATCTGTGGTCACACATGAAATCCATCAGTCACCGACACGTGGCACTCATTTCAAGCCATTTGGGTTACATCATCCTCTCATTTCAGGGTGACACATGTCACTCTCTTCATGTGGACACATCAATAGGTCCACCAAGTATTTTGTGTGTGTAGGAGACATTCAAGACCACCAAGTCCTTTGTATGCATAGTAAGATTTTGTAGGAAATACGCACTAATTCGGAGCAGTCCATTTCTGGCTTAGATTTTAAGCCAAACAAACAAGTTAAATATTCAACGGTGGAGATATAATAGTCAATGGAGATCAATGGCTCTCTTTCATGCAGAGTCTCAAAATCATGTGAGGTTTAATCACAGAGTTACACAAACTTCACTCTGTGACTTCAACGTCAAAATGCCCAAGCTCATCTTTATTGAAAACTCCTGAATGTGAAACCACCACATCGCTTCGCAAGATCAGCCATCCAGGAGATCTCCACACTTAGCACTCAAAAACTCTCGAATGTAAAAATGCTAGACCCACGTGGCATTCATCACTAGAGACACGTACCATTCATCCGTGGTGACACGTGGCATCCATTGGTCTCCGACAAGTGGCACTCATTTCAGGCCATTTGGGTTACATCATCCTCTCATTTCTGGGTGACATATGTCACTCTCTTCATTCGAACACATCAACGAAAATGACTTCATGGACATGTCATATCTAAAGAGATGAAGAGATGAATTTTTGAAGAGCCGAAGTGCCAAATATATGAAGACACATAGCATCCATCGGTCACCAACATGCAACACTTGTTTTAGGTCATTTGGGTTACGTCATCCACTATTCTGGGTGACACATGTCACTCTCTTTCATGTGGACACATAAGTGACAATGAAATCATGTAGTCACATCAGATCTGGGAGATCACCACTCTGAAATATTTCAATTCAGAGAAACACATAAACTCTCAAACCCAGAAGATTCAGAGTCCCAAACTCTCGAAGTATTTAATGGTAAAAATGTCTTAATCTCAGATCAATTAGCAATAATCATTAATTAATGACTCTGGGAAATTGTCACTTAGGGATATTCCAACCTAAAGTGAACACAAATCATCAAAGAGATGATCAGCCAATGTGATGAAGAGCCGAAGAGCCAAAGAGCTAATGAAACGTGGCATACATTAGCTGATGACAAGTGGCACTCATTTCAGACACCTTTGGTTACATCATCTGCCCATTTCTAGGTGACATGTGTCACCCTTATTTATGTGACACATCAATGATATGACATCAGAATACCATGTCAGATCTAGGAGATCACCACTCCAAAAGATTTCAATTCAGAGAAACACAAAAACTCCCAAACCCTGAAGTGTCGAAGAGTCGATCAGTTGAAATGTCGAAGAGTCGATCAACAGAAGACCCGAAGTGCAGAAGATTTGAAGTGTCAAAGTTTCGAAGCGTCAAAGGGTTGGAGATGTGTGTCACTCTTCTATCATGACACATGGCATCCATCAGTTGAGACATGTGGAATTCATCAGTTGAGACACAAGGCACTTATGTTAAGCATATTTGGGGTTTTCATATGTACTATTTCAAGTGAAACGTCCCACCCTCCTTTTTGTGACATGCCAGTGATATGACATCAGACTACGATGTCAGATTCGGGGGATCATCCTCTGGGATTTTTCCAAGAACAACATTTAAAATACTTCTGAACCCTGAAAAGATGGATACCCTAAGTCCTTAAATGATGAATGTTAAAGTAATCTCAGGTTAATAAGTAATTAATGTTGGATAATAAATTTGGGAGTTCTTTCCTCCAGAGGATATGTATACTTTGTGCTATGAATCCCTCGAACATTGGAGTTCCAAAGTGGCTCACCCACATTTATTGTACATTTTGAAATGTTTAAAAAGGGGCACCAAACCAGAATTGGGGAAACTACATGTCCAGGCTACAGAAAGAATATCAAAGACTCCAGAAAACGCCAGATGACTTACTTCTTTCTTCCAGGGGATAAGTAAGGGAAAAACACTGCCAACATATTCAGTTATCTCCATTGGCCTAAAAAAGAATGCATGCATGCTAGTTCTCTATACATAGATTATTTTTGTCACTCCTATCCATCTTCTGTCAAATATCGGTTCACTCCAGCATGCGCATCAGTCTAGCTTCAGTGCTAGTAGCATTTTTTAATTGTTTATTTCAAAACTCTTTTAGTTTCAGGAATAATAAGTGGTTGTTTTTGTGTGATAAGAACCACTCATTTTTGTTAAGTGAAGTTCAGAGTATTCATTAACATACTCCAACAATGTGTTTTAGTTAAGTTAATAAGTTGTTTTACAACCGATGTGTAGAGTGAAACCTGAGTTCCACACTGGTTGAGGGCCTCTGCATTTGTGATAAATAGGCATTCTTTGTATGTTATAAGGGTTTAGTTTTTGGGAGAAAAATATCAGTACAACAACTGGTTGGACCCATTCTACACATGGATTAAATCTCTCTTCCTGGTGAAGATACTATTGATGATAGTGTGTCTGTGTCCAAATTTGTATGTGTTTCTTATCATGAATATAGTTTTGATTTGTGCGAAGTACATTTCTTTTCCTTCAGGTACTATATAAATTGTCTTTATTAATATGCAATCTTTGATAACATCTATGCTTTGATGAAGAATTTTTTTTTTTGCAACCTGTGGGAATAAATTTGTTTTTGGTACATGTTTAATACTTGAAATGGCATTTTAAGACTTAAACTTCTAACAGCAGATTGTTCATTGAATGGCTTGTTGTTTTTCTTTGTTTCTTACCTTTATTGTCTCACTTGTCTATCCTTAGTGTGTAATATCCCTAGGTCGAACTCAATTGTAAAGTAAATGAAACTGTACTTAAGTTGGTGAGTTGTTTGATATCATTTTTGTATGCACCTTTCATGGCATACTGTGCACATGTACTGCATAGTAAAATGAGGAAGTGTGCACATTCTAGGATACCGTGCGCAATAAATTAAGTGCATGTGATATTGAGGCCAAGGATCCTTTGTGTATATTCTGTGTTTTATAGGCTAGTGAGCCAGTTATTATAAGCTAGGATGCTTATGTTTTGAATTAGGCCGGAGAGCCTAGATGCTAGAGGCTAGTGTGCCTATTTTTGTATATGTCTCATCATTAATATAAAATGCATCATTGCACGCAGAACGACCATGATAAAAGAGTATGGGGAACTAAAATCCACTAGTTAGGGAGACGGTGGGGGATAAAAGTTAAGGGAAAATGGGCTAAGCCAGGGAGCTTAAGACAAAAAGGAACATTATATTAATATTTATTAAAGTATAATGTATGGATAATTATTTTATCCTAAGTTCTAAATATGGGGACAAGTGGGCCAAAGTAGCTCCCAACATGACAAGTGTCAAGTTGGGGACATGCATACATATTGTTTGGACTTAGTTCATTCCCATTATTCCTTCCATCATTCAGTCATCCATTCAATCATCCATGAGCATTCACACACTCATTGAGCTATCTTTTGTACCTTCATGTCACTATACCTAAACTTGTATCCATAGCCATATGTGTTTGTGTAGTTGGTTAGATTGGGAGATGGAATGAAGAAGCAGGTTGTCAGGCCTGTGGGATATTGAAGAGGCGATTTGTTAGGCCCGTGAGAAATTCCTCTCTGGGTGAGAGAATTGTTGGGAATTGATTTCCTGAAGGTGTTAAACTGCAGCTACAACGCTCTGAGACTTCCTCTTCGACCTATTGCTGAAGCACAGAAAGGAAGTGGGGCAGCCGAAAGACTGTTAAGAAGAGAAGGGGCACACTTACTTGGGTGGGACAGGCATGTGGAGAATGAGGGATTGTAGGCTGTTAGTTTGAGTGGGCACCTGTGATGGAGTCTTTCCTGTTGTCTATGATCCATTAGCCTGGTTAGGAATCCCTTTACCCGGGTGGAGTTTAGTCCTAGCTCGGGGGTGACCCACTACTGACAGTGATGAGAATTATGTTCTAAGGATAGGAGGTTCATGGAAGGTATGCACATAGTTGGTGATATTCCTACCAAGATAAGTGTCAATTGTGTGATAAATTTACATGTTGCATTATTATTTACATGTTTATTTTTATGGGTTTATCATATGTGTGGTTATAACTGTCTGTATATTTCTGGGTATTTCCTATATATGATGCATGTATATGTTTATTGTTATTTCAGTGTGAATCTATGCATTTACAGATGTATTTGCCTGTCTACATTTTATATATATATTTCTGCAAGAGTTCTGTGTGTATATATTTAATTGCATGTAGTTCAAAAAATTTATGTGGCATAGCTTAGTTGGATGTTGGGTATGTTACAGTATGTTACACAGAGAGAACAAAAGAGTTCTCTCATGTATCGTAACCCAACTTGGGTGGTCTGGGATGTTAAATAGTGTGACACTAGCCACGGATTACCCTCTTCCATGTCATTTGGACAACCAAATCATTCTCATGTATTGATCAACCAACCCTCTAACTAACCCATAAATCAAAAAACCAACCATTTATAACTTGATGTGGCCTAGCTCTTCCCTTTAGTAGTTAGGCGTAGACTTTAGGACCAACACTAGGTATATTTGGGTCCATCATCATCATCAGTGGATTACCTCGCATATATTAATGGTATACATCAATGCCCGGTAATCAGACGGTTTCTACCATGCTAGACATCAACTCATTTATTCACATGTTGTATATTCATACCATTTGGATTTGGGATGAATAACTTCGGTTGGGACCATTCATTCCTTGATCACATTCCCTCCCAAGTTGTGATGGATTTATTCATGAGTACTTCAGATATCTCTCAAGCATTGATTTCTCTCACTGATTTGTATCCTCTGACATAGATCCACATTTATACTTGTTCATGGCTATGCTCTCATTATGACATGGATCCATAGTGTATTCTTTCATGGCCATGATCTAGTTACTTGCATCATGCATGGATCTACAGTGTATTCTTTGGAAGCTATGATTAGTTTTTATTACCAAGCATGGGTATGTTTACCTCGGGGATGTTATTATTATGTCGTACTGATGATGGTTTCTTTCCAGGTTCCTTTGCTCAAATCTCTATGATTTTGTTTGTAAATTATTTCAGCTATTAGACACCTATTGTAACCTCACACTTTAGGGGGTATTTGTTATATATTTATTTTCCACCTGATCACTTGATGGGAATAATCCAGGGTTCAGCAGTATAAAACAATAAACCATACCACTTTTTGCCTAAGTTGACATTACTTTTTTTCATGGTCATTGGTTTCCCATTTATAGCCTGTGACCATAAAATGTTGGTCACTCCTTGTCCTCCTACAAGGTGTGATAGGTCACTCCCTAGAAGAATGCAGCGTGTGATCAGGTTTGTTACTCCCTTTCTTAGAATTGGTTTCTTAAGATAATGTTGAACCCCTTGATTCTTCATGGTTCGACCTTGAGAATATTTTCATCTTGGGCATGGATATCTTATCCAAACTACCCTTTGATATTATCTCTACTATCCTATAAATAATGGAGGTCTCTCATGGGAAAGAGGGAGGAAAAGATAAAGTAATTTTATGCTAGAAGGTTAGTCACAGAGCCTGGGCAAGGATTCTAGTTAGAGATTCATCAGTAAATCAAATTTTAAGTTGTAAATTGTTTCCATATGATCAATAGAAGATGCATGTGACTTTCCCTCTTATTTGATTGTACATGATTATCATAATATTTGGAAATAATTAGGATGTTCATGTCATATAATTAGATCTAAAATAAAATTATACATAATATATATAATCTTGTGAAAGGATTTTGTTTGTATCTTCATGTGTCTAGATCCACATCAACCAGAGTGAAGGACATATTTGAGAAATCAAACAACAAAGGATCATGTAGGGAGAACCGTCAGGTGACCGGGTAAGATATTTATTCCATTCAATTATAGATCATTTCATTGTATGATTTAGATTTAGGAAGGTCCACAATTTGTATCTCTATTATGTCTAGGTATAGGGAGAGCCTGAGGGAGGTAACTCCTGTAGGGTGAAAATATCCTACAACAACAACCAGTAATTAAAGTTGAAGAGAAGATTTCCAGGTTGTCGAAAAAGAATAATGAAGAGAAGGATAAGAATTATGAAGACACTCTCAAAGGAAGGAACCATGGACAACAAGAATCAAAGAGGAATGAATGAAAACGAGACGTATTTCAAAGAATACCTTATAGCTCCAAGTATCAAAGAAGATTCAATCATTGTGAAGGAAACAACATAAGAGAATATCATGATAAGCCAAGGCATGAATTCAGAAGCACTACATCACAAGGAATATCATTCACTCATAGGTGTCAAAGATTCTTTTATTGTTGTTGTTTTACTTGTAATAAATTTGGACATAAAGTTGTAGATTTGAAAGCTTATGGAAGAAATGTTCAAGCAAGAAATGTTTATGTGCCCCCCTACAAAATTGAATGTTACAAATGCCACAACTATGGACACACAACTCATGATTGCAAAATCAACATGGATACCTCCATCAGTGATCCAAAAAGGATCCAGGGAAGGCTAAGAAGAACTTAGAACTCGTAGAGGCAACTCAAGATGCTTAGAATGGCTTCAGCAGACAGAGAAAGGAAAAAAAATTCAAAGTTCCAAAAACTCAATGAAAATATCACGATCGTGAAGAGTGCGTCGTAAGATTTCTAATGGTGTAAATGGCTCGTCAAACAGAGTTACGGATCAAAATATATTCGTGGTCAAAGTTTTGGTCAACCTAGCCCAGTCAGCAGGGATGAGTCGTCATCTGTACTACTGACATCAGCATCAGTATGGATGATGTCATCATCCATACAACATACATGGCAAGTGCAGAGGGCGACAAATGTCATGCCAACGTCATCATGATGATGTGGCATCAGGAGAGGCTTCCACGTGTCACCCATTTTTGGAGTTTTCAAGCCGACATGTGGGCCAATGAAAATTTTCCATGTAGTCCATACAGGACAAGTGGCATCTATACATTATGTGGAAGGATGATGTGGCATCCGTACAACACGTTGCAAGGTGATGTGGTAGGAAGGTGACATGGTAGGTTAACTATGCAACGAGGTGATGTGGGCTAATGATTGGCTGCCATGTGGCCTAGACATGGGCTACCACGTGGTAGTAGGAAAAGTCCCAATGACATCCAACAACCGAAAATCCAAAAATATATATATAACAAGACCCTGCCAAATCTGGCAGAGGTCCCACCATATATGGCATCCCGCCAGAATCTCTGCCAACTATATAACATATACGCCGCCAACTTAACTTCCCCACCATTTTAGCAGTGCACCAAGTATGGTTGTAACCATATATTAAAAAGGGTAGGCCTGCGAGATTCAACCTCGAGACATCCACCTAACCAATGACCTAAATACAACTCTGCTAACCAATGCGCCAAGTGCCCTAAATATTACACAACCGCCTAGATTTTGTATAAAAGGGGGTTTTCGATGTACACGAGGGAGGAGAAGCCAAGGCATGGATTTCGAGACAGTGCATGCTTTTTGAGAATTTTCTCAGTCATTGCAGAGGCAAGCATAGAAACCGAGACAGGGTTGTCTCTTGGGCCTGAAAGTGCCAGACTCAGATCAAGGCGTGAAGACAGTCATTTTTAGGTAATTTGACACCACGAACACAGTGGTGATGTTTGTTTTCTGATCTAAGTAAATATTATGTAGCTTAACTCCATAATGAGGTATACTTATGTATTTTTCCCAATTATTTTATGCAATTAATAAAAAGACCTACCCATTTGAGAGCAGGACTCGGAGACGTAGTCCACTAGGGACAGACTTTGTTATCAAGTTTTTGCATTCATATTTCATGCTTATGTCTCTTTCCTTTTGACATTTTACTTATTTATCGTGTACTGTATTTTATTCTCATTTAATATAATTCTTTCATAAGTCACCATACGAAAATATATTGGATCATGTTGGTATCAGAGCTTGTCGTCTTTGACTTGAATTGTTGAGTATGAATTCTTACTAGGGCCAAGCATAAGCAAGGTGAAGGAACTCTTTAGACTTTCAATCTCGAAGTTGGTCGTGCATCTCGAAGGAAGAAAGTTGGCAGAAGAGGACAAGCGTGATGAACAAGAGAAAAAATTTCACATGGTATTCTATCGCATGTCAGAAATGGTCGAGAAAATGTATGGAGATTACGAGAAGAGGATGAAGAAGAAAGGGAAGAAAAAATAAGCACTACCAGATGATGATGCTTCAGTAAACCAAGGGTTTGGAGGAGATCCCCCTGAGCCTCCATCTTCTCCTTCAAGTTCTATTTCTTCTTTCTCTTAGCATTCTCATCACTCTCAGCATTATAACCATAAAGCCTCTTTTAAGAAACCATTATTAAAGCTTGATGTAAAATTTGCTTTACCTATGTTTAATGGAGATTTTTATCCTAAAAAATTAGATAATTGGATCTAACATGTTGAAGTATATTGTCGTGTTCAACATATTGATGAAGAGGAAGTTAAAGTGAAATTGGATTCTCTTCAGTTGGAAGGCATTGCTCTCGTATGGTGGGAGAGAAAGCTAGAGAATAGAAGTAAGTGTGGTAATCTTCTTTCCTCATGGTCGGAATTCAAATCAGAGATAAGGAAGTAGTTCTATCCATTAGGGTATTTACATAAAGCAATGTTGGAATGGAAAAGCTTAAGGCAGAGTAAAGATCAAACTGTACAAAGTTTCACAATAGAATTTAGGAAGAAATCTCTAGAATTGAACATTCCTTTGGATTCTTATGAAATTTTAATGAAGTATATTGGCGCACTTCAGAGTTGTATTCGCCATACTTTGCTCTTTTTTAACCCCACTATTTTTGATGAAGTTTGTGTACAAGCCACTCACCTTGAGAACAGGGGGAAACATGTTCAAGAAGATCCCATGAAGAAACCTTCCAATTTCCCACAAAATACTTTCAAGAAGTTCAAAAGGAAGGACAAGAAGGCCTCTACAATAACGAGAGAAGGAGGAAAACCATCTTGCACTCATTGCAATAAAAGTGGTCACAATGAAGAACATTGTTGGAAACTTCATCCAGAAAAGAAACTGAAACAGTTTGGTGGAAAGGGGAAGACAAAGACTATTGCTACAATGCAACAAGATTTTGGTTCCAATTTAGGATATGAAGGAAATATCACAGTAGTTGGAGTACAAGGTAAATATTCTCTTCATGCTAGTTGAAGTTCCAATTATGAATATCATATTGATGAACGAAAGAGGAATGATTTATTTCACATAAGAGTTTTATCTAAACATACTAATATAGATACATTATTCAGTCTGGGTTCCCAAGTAAACTTAATATCTGAAGCACTTTTCAAGAAGATGGGTCTTGTAACTAAACCACATCCAAAGCCTTACCCTCTTGGTTGGGTATGTGATAAAGAAAAACTTAATGTCACCAAACAATGTAGGGTCAGATTTGCTATTTCTTCCAAGTTGATTGATGAAGTGGATTTGGATTTTGTACCACTTGATATATGTGGCATAGTGTTGGGGAGTCCTTATCTTTATGATAGAAAAATAGTCTTCTTTTGTCACGAGAACAAATAACACCTTACTAAAGGGGGAGTGGAATATATTATTAGAGCTCACAGCATGAGGGTAAATACAACACTTGTTAGTGAAGGACAAATGAAAAGACTCATAAACACTAATAAGAGATATGTACTCATGGTCATGAGAGAGAAAGATGTCGGGACATCTGACACTTTCCAAGGATGTGATTTGTCTCATAAAAAGGAATTAATTGATATTGTCTCTAAGTATGATGATATGTTTTAGGAACCAGATGGATTACCTCCTAAGAGGGAAATCCAACATGAGATACATATTTAGAAGGATTCTCCTCTTCCTAATGTGGGAATGTACAGGATGTCAGTTGTGGAGATGACATATATCAAGAAGTAGGTACAGGGATTATTGGATCATGGGGTCATCAAGCCCAGTTCATCTCCTTGTGGTTCACCGATCGTGATGGTGCCAAATAAATATGGCACATAGTGAATGTGTGTCGATTACCAGACCTTAAATAAAATCATGGTGAAAAATCGATACCCTCTTCCTCACATAGATGATTTACTTGATCAGTTGAAGAATTTTGTTTATTTCACTAATTTGGATTTGCGTAGTGGATATCATCAAATTAGGGTCATAGAATAGGATGCATGGAAGACTTCCTTTAAAACCAAACAAGGATTGTTTGAGTGGTTAGTTATGTCGTTTGGGATTTGTAATGCTCCGACAACTTTCATGCATGTGATGAATGAGGTATTAAGGCCTTTCCTAGATGACTTTTTGATTGTGTATTTATATGACATTCTTGTTTTTAGCAGGACTTGGGATGAACATGTAAGGCATGTAAAGAAAGTATTGGAGACTTTGCAAAGGGAAAATTTGTATGTGAAAATGTCTAAATGTGAATTTGGCAAGACTGCACTTGTATACTTAGGTCATATTGTAGAAGGAGGATAATCGAAAATTGGTCCTTCCAAAATTGATGCAATTGTAAATTTTCATAAGCCAAAGAGTGTAACCAAAGTATAAAGCTTCTTAGATGCAGTTGTAATACCCTGTTTCCCATAGTCTGTAAATATAACTATATGGGCCGAGGAACTATGGAAAACTTAAAATTGTGAATGTTTGATCTGATGGACCTTGTGTAGAAGGTTGATGAATGTAAATATTATTATTTTAATGGATATTGGAAACATGTTGCATAACTATTGAGAAGGGGATGTGCTAAGAAAGACCACGATTTATAATGAAAAGGTGGTGGAGGGGACCCAGAATGGTTGTGTTAACCTCCATCGAACTAGTACTATGTTGGTTTTAATTTCTCAAGATCAGAACAACCCTCTGACCCAAAATGAATTACAGTCAAGATGGTAGGTGGGAAAAATCCTCAAGAGTTAATGAGGAGATGGGACAGACTACCCATATGTAAGGCTTTTGGATCTAACCAAGGACTAGGGATTTGATCCACGTGCAATATTGTTGAGGAAGGAAAGAAAGGAAGTGTGGTGGTGGACAGAGGGAGACCTACGAAGAATGCAGAGACGAGAGTGGAAACTCTCGGGTCCAAGGAAGGATTGAAACCGAAAAGTGAGTTTTGATCACATGGGATAGAGACTGAATCAAGAGAAGGAGAGTAACCTTCATCTTCATATATTCCTGTATAAGGAGAAGGAGAGTAACCTTTTTCCCTAACTTTCGTTGAGTTGGAAGTGAGATATTGAATCTCAAAGCATCATGTCCTAAGCTCGAGGGTGACCAGTGATAAATCCATCAGGAGTGACCGAGCCTATGTTTGGGTGGAAACGAGAACCCCTCTCAGTAGTCTCATCGCACCTTATGGTTCTGATAAGTGCTTTTATTCCTTGTTCTTTGAATTGGAAATAATGAATTGCATGCTTATATTTTATATGCCTAAAATGATCCCTATATTGAATGATTAAGTTAGAAGTATGTGTTCATTCCTTGAGAACTTTCATATCTGCATGATTTCCTTATGTTCTAGTTTAATCCCTCAGAAGCACCTCCCAGAGAACTTCATCACTATCTTAGAGACGTGTGAGTACTTCCTGATTTGGTGCAGGTTGAACCCCGCAATCACTGTGAGGAAAGAGTCCAATAAGCTCAAGAGAGGTAGTACCTATATGCACAGGCTCTCTATGAGGTAATAAGAGACCAAGAACCACTTAGGTCCTAAACTTCATGAAGGAGCACAAGATGTGTGAGGAAGACCCTTCTAAGTGTTAAGTCCAGGAGAAAGAGCGCAATGCTCTTAAGTCCTTCATAACTGATGAAGCTCAGGAAGGATAGCGAGATTCAAGTATCTAAAGGGGATTACCTTTCATTTTGGAGATGAATAGATGAGATTCATTTGAAAGGATCCAAGGTCTATCATGACCGTTGGATTTGAAGAAGGAGAGAAGGCGTTAATGCCTCGACCACTTCAGTCTTCACAAGTCCACACATTGGGATATTCGCGTGTTAACGCGATCAAGTCTTCTGAAATCCGATGACACGAAATAACCTGGACTGTAGATATAAGGATCTATCGGGACCCTCCTTGACCATTGGATTTGGTGCTCCAAAAAATTGGCATTTCAAAAGTTGGGAAGTCTCAAAACATCTTTTGGGTAGGTGGGCATTCACATCCTGTGGTCGCGTAAGAGAAACTTGTGTCTGGTTCTTATTTGTGCAGGTCGAGTTTCATAAGGAGCTAACGCTCGACACTCTAATTTTTCGCAGCAGAGCGAAATGGAAGGTCAGGGGTGCCCTTAAACCTACATCAAAAGTTTCTACATTTAACTATAGAATGAGATCATCAAGGTCTCAGAGAACCTTCCAAATTAGGAACCATGAATGGAGATTATGTCCTTTAAGAAATGAAAAAAAAATTATTCCTCATCATGGGTGTGTTACAAATTGGTATCGGAGAATGGTTACAACACTTGAATTGCTTGGGCTCACGGATGAGTCACTTAAAAACTCTATTTAGAGTACTTTTAAAGGAACGACACTCTACCTTATGTATTTCTTAAAAAGACTGATTTTAAAATGTTAGTAAGGAAAATAATGAAATTTTCTACTATGTGTATGTGTTTAAGACATTGATCCATGTATTGTTCATAAACTAATAGATTGTTAGCTGACAATAAATGTTTTTGGAAACACTTTAGTATTCAGTGAATCATAGGAAAAATCTAATACTAAAGGATGGTGACATGTCATGAAGTGGGGGATGGCTCCCACAATAGAGAAGAAGAATCTGATGAAAGTAGGGCGGTGGAAACCCCTCCAGATCTGGATGAAACTGTAAGGAGCCTTAGGTCCGAGTTACAAAGTTTCAAGGCTGAAAAAGAGAGATTGATAAAGGAGAAATAGAAAAAAATAAAATTAATGTAGTCTTGCTACAAATCTTATCCGACATACAGAGGCAAATGCATCACAAACCCGCAACTAGTCATGTGGACCGACGACACAAGAAGAGAAGTTAGAGTCCACCTGAGACCTGAAAACATGAATCCATAAGTGACCCCACTGGGAGAAGTACCATGAAGAAGGTCCAACCTAGAGGCAGGGGACACACATCGGGAGAGTCCTCTAGAAAGGAATATGACAACTCTGAAGGATATTCTATTAGCAGGCCAGCTCGTACTCTCATAGGAAAGGAAATAAATGGAAGCATTCCAAAACCCGTGGTCCTGAAGAGTTCAAGAAATCCAAACCACCCTCTTTCGATGGAGAGATTAAGAAGGGGGAAGAGGCAGAAGCTTGACTGCCTGGTTTAAAGAAGTATTTCAAAGTCCATGACTACTTTGAAAACTTGAAGGATTGAATAGCCATATTCAACCTGAATGGAAAGGATTCCATATGGTGGGAAGACCTTAAGAATGTGAAAGGAGTCCATTAGAAGGACTTGTCATGGAAATAGTTTGAGAAATAATTCAGGAAGCAATATCTATCAGAAAAATACATGGATGGGAAAACTAAGGAATTCTATGAACTCCTACTAGGGTAGCTCACCATAGAGGAATTTGTCAATAAAATCCTTGAACTACTGAGGTATGTACCCTACATAAAAGATGAAAAAGAAAAAATGCAACGGTTCATTAGTGGGTTACCTCAGACCTACCAGGATAGGATTGAGTTCAACGAACCAAGGACCTTAGAAGAAGCTATCCAGAAGGTGAGGTAGTGTTATGAACAGTTTGAGAGAAAGACCAGACCTCACGAGGACTAGAAGAAGAAGAGTAGTGCAGGATTATATAAGAAAAGTTTTAACTCCTCAAGATTTAAGAACTATGGAAAAGATTCTAGGGGGAGCCTTCCTGCTAGAAGTGTATATCAGAAAAATTTCCCCTCTCAAAGTGGAAATAAACCTTTTCAGACAGTACCAACAAAGACCGATAGCCTAAATAAGGAACCCTTAAAATTTTGGGGTTGTGAAGAAAATCATAGATTGAGGGACTGGCCACATAGACAAAAAAATAGTAAGGGGATCTACAATATCCAATACTCTACCACCATTAATGATGTGGCTAGGAGAATGCCATGAATCTATGTAGCCCTAGACAATAATCAAGCCGACCACCAAGCTTCAATAGTTGATCCGGAAGGTATGATCACCAACCATCCAATTTCTATTTTAATTGAACCAGGTTATAATTTGAGTTATGTAGGCCTTTAGAATGCTAATAAGTGTAAACTGCAACCAATTAGACATGTTAATCCATGGTTGGTACAACTAGCCACTGGGGCCAAAAGAAAGGTGGAAGACGCCATACCAACCTGCCAGTTCATCATGGGTGGATTGCCCAGCCGAGCGACCCTTAACATACTTCCTCTGGGATCTTATGAACTATTTATTGGTATGGATTGGTTGGCTTCTTATAAAACTAAAATGGACTGTTATCATAAAAATTTAGAATGTGTAAATGAATAAGGGAGAAAGATGACCCTCCAAGGGATTAAGAATCCTGTCTCAGTGAGACAAATATCAACCCTTCAAATGAAGAAGTATTGAAGAAAAGGGTGTTCCTTATATGCAATACAGGTGTTGGAATCCATCGAGGATTAAAAACCAAACCTAGAGGACCACCTGATATTAAAAGAATACAAGGAGGTATTCCCAGAAGAAGTACCAGGTCTACCTCCAAGAAGGGATATTGAATTCTCGATAGAACTTACACCGGGAGAGGTACCCACATCTAGAACACCATACAGAATGAGCACGCCAGAGCTAGTTGAGCTCACGCTACAACTAAAGGATATGATGGACAAAGGTTACATCTAAACCAGTGTATCTTCATGGGGATCGCTCGTCCTGTTAATGAAAAAGAAAGATGGCACACTTTGACTGTGCATAGATTACAGACAACTCAATAAGGAAACCATAAAGAACAAGTACCCCTTACCAAGAATCGATGACTTGTTTGACCAATTGGGAGGTACATCCATATTTTCTAAGATCGACCTAAGGTATGGCTACCATCAAGTCTGGATTAAGGATGAAGACATCCACAATACAGCCTTTAGGATGAGGTATGGTCACTATGAATTCGTGGTGGTGTCGTTTGGGTTAACCAATGCCCATGCCACTTTTATGTGCTTGATGAATAATGTACTCAACAAATTCCTGGAAAAATATGTGTTTGTTTTCATTGATGATATCCTAATCTACTCCAAGAAAAGGGAGGATCACGAAGAACATCTTAGACTTGTACTTCAAGTACTAAGAGAGCATTAGCTCTATGCTAAGTTTAGCAAGTGTGATTTTTTTCAGAAGCCAATCAATTACTTTGGCCATGTCATATCTAAGGAAGGGGTGGTAGTATACCCCGACAAGATCAGATCCATTATGGAATGACCTACCCCAAAAGATGTATCCGACATTAGGTCCTTCATGGGCTTAGCAGGATACTATAGAAGGTTCGTAAAAGGATTTTTCCAAGATTGGCTGTCCAATCACTACACTTCAGAAAAAGGGGATCAAATTCATTTGGACATCAAAATGTGGAGAAAGATTTTAGGAACTAAAATACCTCCTGACCCATGCACCCATGCTAAAGATTGTAGACCTGGATAATGATTTCCTTGTGTGTACATATGCCTGCAAGGAAGGACTTGGAGGAGTCCTTATGCAAAAGGGACGTGTAATTTTATACACGTCCAGGAAATTAAATAAGCATGAGATCAATTATGTGACCCATGATCTAGAATTCGTTGGCATACTACATGCTTTAAAAATGTGGAGGCACTACCTCCTGGGTAGAATATTTGTGCTTATGATAGATCATTGTGGATTGAGACACCTGTTTGATCAACCAAAACTCAATGCCAGGCAAGCTAGGTGGATGGCTCCCCTAAGTGAATTTGATTTTGAAATAAACACATAAAAGGAAAGGAAAATAGAGTGGTCGATGCCCTTAGCAAAAGTATAAAAATGATTCATCTGACAGCAGTAAGCACCTGTGAAACGGATGTCAAGGAAAGAGTTATAAATGCACAAGAGACAAATGCATTTTTCAAGACCGTCACCTCATATCTAAGACAAGATCCTACATGGATAAAGTATGGAGGATACCAGATGCTCGAGGAAGAGATGTTGACTTACAGAAACAT
>ML786366.1:228726-284530 GCA_009831015.1 Picea engelmannii | reverse complement strand
AATGAAAATGTCTCCTTGGTATATATAGGAGACTAGGAGGTATAATTACAACTAATGGCCTAAAGCTGACATAAATAAAATAACATTACTAATATAATATGCCCCAATTAAGGGGTAATGAGCCAATATTAGGGCTTAACAGCGACTGTGATAAACAACGCGTAGATATGGGCGACTGAGATCTGTGTGCCCATATCTATCGTGTATGGTCCATATCAGATCCCCCCTGACATCCTTCCTTTAACGAAGGGGGGGGAGGGTCCAAAAAAGAGGTTTCCCCACTGGGCCCCCTATTATTGTGGCACGTTCTCATCAATTCAAACCCATCCACTCCCCCCACTCCAAACTGCTTACCACCACCACCCCCCTTCGAAATAGCCTACTTACCACTCTCCCTCCTTCCTACACATGTTTCATCTCCCATGCCCCCTTCACTTTTCTCTACCACACACCTGTCCTCCACTCACTTTCCCACCTTCACACTTCATCCTATCACCTTACACCATGTGTCTTCCACTCACCTTCGGATCACATCCCCTTATCACTCCCTCATATCTTCTCCTTCCAGGTGTTCTACCTCTCACCTCAATCTAAGTAGATGGTCCCCATCCCACCTATTGTCGCAAACTTTCCTCTACCCCCACATCATCACCCTGTGCCACTTCACTTATGTCTTGTCTCAGCGCAGTACACATATTTTCCATCACCCACATTTTCCTGGTCGCCTTCCATCTACCACGTTTTTCCACATGGTCATCTCTTGTCTCACCTCCACGTCGATCACACCATCATCCACTCTAGATCCTCATCCACTTCCACCAACTGGGTCCCCTTGTAACGGTCCAACAAAGTGGTAGAAAACCAATGGAAAATTGCCACATCCTTCATATGCAGAGTTGACTTGGATCTCTCTGATCTCGAGGAAGCGGTTATTAAAATAGGTGATGGTGGTTGAACATCATTTCCACTATAAATGGAAATCCCAGGAAAGGATCGTTAGTTAGTCCACTCAGCCGCAAGCCCGTTCTGAAGCACGATTGTGTCTGGCAGAGTTCGTGTCTGATGAGATATTGCATGCATTGTTTGCCAGGAGGCATGCAGATGTAGTTCCTTCAATGCAATGACTCAAACTCATTGCTGTGATTTTTTGTTCTTATTATATAGGATTCATTCTCATATTTTGCTAGTGTCGATGGTAGAGCTGGGCTCCTGCATGTAATGTTTTAGTAAAGTTCGTAGTTCTCTAGTTATGTATGGTACTTTGGGACTTCTTGTTTAATAACAGTCGGTTTTCTTCCCCATTTCTTTTGGCCTCTGATACTAGAAGCTCGGGCATGGATGATCCAGTCGAGTTGTTGTGACTGTGGTGTAATGTAGGTTTGATTACATTGTTTCTACAATGTTTTTAGTTTCCTGAAGTTCTCATATCCAGGAGGATCTTGTATCTGAATATTTTCTTCCCAAGGCTACTAGAAGACCGGATGTTCATAGTAGACCTTCACATTTCTCTCCCGTTATTCCACCTATTCACCACTATACCAACTTACTGATTGAATTTAGATCAAGACCCCATTTATCTGTGCACAACTGCCCAGTTTTCTGAGTTAAAACGATATATCTCGAGTCTTCATCCATTAAACCACCATTAAATCATTTCATTGGGACATAATTGATGGGTATCGGACTTACCTCTGATGCAATCCATAGGTGACTCCTGGTGCTAACATTTCTGGTTCCATTGTCAAGGACGAAGCTAAAGATTTTCCCTATGATTTGAATGACAAAGTTTACTAGGTATGAAAGTGCATCAGAACCCAGTACATCAATATTATAACTGTGCACCTGGTGACTCCACTATGGTGACTCCATTAAGGATAATCCAGTAGCAAATCCATTTTTTCAAATGTGGCTTCTAGAAGCAGACATATGAGGTCTACTCCACAGTTTCCTTTAGCAACACCTAAARAAGACCCAAAGAAAATTATCAGAAAGGGAAAGGCCCTTCATGGAGGTACCTCTGCTACTGAACYAGGTATTTCTGAATATTTTTAATATCCTCCTAAGGGAACTCCAATTTTTGCATCTCATTCTACTATTATACCTTCTGTTGGAGCTTCTCGAACTTTAAATTTTGGGAGTTTTCCTGATGACTTTTCCCCTCCTGRTATGGGATTAGAGGGAGAGATCCTTATCACTCCTCTCTCCCCTAAATTTGTACCATGGTTTAGACCTAGGACCTCAAAAGAGTTTCCTACCTTGGGCTTTACCACCCCTCCTCCTATTACTATTGTTGCTACCACAGAGAGGGGAACCTATTTCCCCCCGATCCCTTTATCCTTTTCTCTGAATCCTCTATTGTTTCCCTTTCCTAATAGAAGCTCAGTTCCATTCTCTCTTGTCCTAAAACCTTCTCCTCCTAATTCTCCTCCACCCCATATCCCTATGGTAGGTGTCAATCCTCCTAGAAACAGAATGGATGACATAATGGCTGCAAGATATGCCCCTCTAGTCTTACCTCAGCCCATGAATGCTCTCCCTACTAGAGATTACCTAAAATATATTCCTAAATTCACTAGAGAGGAAGACATAACTCATGAATAGCACCTTGTTGCCTTCTACAACTATGCAGACAATTTGAACATTGAAAATGAAGATGTCTAGATGAGAGTCTTTGTTCAAAGCCTTGATGGTGAGGTTATGAAATGGTTCAGGGGATTGACTCCCAGATCTATTGCTAGGATTGAAGCTCTAGATAATGTTTTCTTGAGGCAGTGGGGCGATAAAAAAGATTTTATGTATTATATCACAAAATTTGGATCCCTGAAAAGAAAATAAGGAGAATCTATCTTTGACTTCTCCAAAAGATTCAATAAGATGTACAATAAGATCCATGCTGAGATAAAACCCACAGAAGCCTCTACCAAAATCACTTATTCTAGTTATTTCGACCTTGATTTCTGCCTCTTGATCAGAGAGATAAGAGCTACTTCTTTGACTAACATGCAAGATGTAGCCCTGGAAGTAGAATCCAATGTGTTGGCAGTTGACAGGCTCAGAAGAAAATATGACAGAGACAAGGGAAGAGGAAAGTCTAAGGCCTCAACCTCTGGTTCTTATACATATCACCCTCAAGTAGATGAATTGACCAAGATGGTGAAGTCCCTATCTACAGAAATGGAGAAGATGAAATTTGAGGGGAAGCAAGGTTACAAGAATGTCCCAAATGCTGATAACAGAGGCAACTTCAGGAGGCCAAATAACAATGCTCCTCATATAATGCCGAGGGAACAAAGGGAAAGAGATAGGAATGATCAAAAAATTCAAAACCCCCTTCAAAACAACCTTGTTATTGATGAGGATAGGGAAGAAGAGGATCTTGACCCTAAAATTCATTGTATTGGAGACACCTCCCCTTTTACCCATTTAATTCAATCTGCCTACGAGGATTCCCTCATGAATAGTCAAATAAATGAGCTAAGCAAGGGGGAGCATACTAGTAATAGTCCCAATAAATAGAAATTTTGGTCTAGGAAGAAGGAAGGGAAGTCTGACATCCCTGATCAGCCCTCCAGAGAAGAAAGGCCTAAAAATGATGCAATAATTAGCAGCAAAGAAAAGAAAGCTCAAAATCCTCCACCAATAGCCAAAGACCTTGTCCCAGAGGTAAGAGAGATTCTGAAGCCCCCCTCCTCCTTTATCTTTGAGCATGAAATTCATAAGATCAGAAACCCTGTCCCCCTTTCAGAGATGGTCAAGCAAGAAGACTTCAAAAGGTCCCTCTCTAAGATTTTTGATCCCGAACCACCCTGTCATTCCACAGACTTAGTAAACCTTGAAGACGAAAATCCAACAGTCATATTAGTTCCTATGGTAGAAGGCATACATGATTCATTCCCTCCCTTACATACATCACTGAACATACATGATAAGGTGTTGCATAATTGTTTGATGGACTTAGGGGCATCTCATAATCTCATGCCCAAAACTGTCATGGAAGAAATTGGATTAGAAATCACAAAATCTTATCATGATCTATATTCTTTTGATTCAAGTAGAGTGCACTATCTTGGAGTCATCAAAGATCTAGTTGTGACTTTGTTTCAGGTACCCATGAAAAGTGTGGTCATGGATATCATGGTGGCTTATGTTCCTCCCAATTTTTGGATGCTCTTGTCAAGATCTTGGATAATAATACTCGAGGGAACCTTGTAGATGGACCCCACATATGCTACCATTCCTGTGTTTTGAGGGGAGCATAGAAGACTATATAGAGAGGATCATTTGGCCTATATTATTAGTTATGAATATGGCCCCACCAACCATCCTATATTTTCACTTGACACTGAGTTGGGGGTAATTTTTTTGCAGTTCACTGATGCTCCTAATCCTACTTTAAAGCTCAAAAAGAAGTCCATGGTTTTTCATGAAGTTTCCTTCTCCACCACCTCTATTTGGAAAAAAAAAATTTGATGGAGCTTCTTCTAGAGAAGGTGTTGGTGATGGAGTAGGTTTTTTTTCCCTGCTCAGGAAACCATATCTCTGTCATACAAATTAGAATTTGAAATTACCAATAATGTGGCAAAGCATGAATCTCTCGTTTTGGGTTTGAGGGATGCAAAGGACATGGGAATTGAAGAGATATCAGTGTTTGGAGATGATGAGTTGATTGTTTAGCAGATCATAAATATTTATCAGGCAAAACACCCTCAGCTCAGAAGTTACAAAAATGAAGTATGGGACCTCATTGACAGTTTTTTCTCGTCGTTCAACATTTCATGTATTTCAAGGGAAATGAATGTTATGGATGATTCTCTGGCTGTTTCAGTAAGAAATTTCAAAGTCCCTCTTCCACCTAAACTCAGGTATGATGTAGAAGTGAAATATAGACCCTCTATACCTGACAATGTCAAGCATTGGAGAGTGTTTGAGGATGATTTTGAAATCAAAAGATTCCTGGAAACTATTGAGGATTTTTTTGTATTTCACATTGATCAAGATCTTGACTCTGAAATAGAGCCTCATCCTGATGTTTTCTTGAAAATATTGTTGATCATCACATTGTCCAACTACCTAGCAATCGCATACCAAAGGGACTAGTTCCTTTGGAAAGGCTTTTTGAAATAAATGATGTGGCAGTGAAGGATGAAATCTCAAATGATGATGTTGATGTGGCTGAGTGCAATATTGGCACAAAGCAGGATCCAAGATGTGTCAAATTATCAAGTAGTCTGTCAAGGGAGCAAAGGGCCAAATATATTGAGTTATTAAAAGAATTTATCGATGTGTTTGAGTGGACATACGAAGACCTCAAAACATATGACACCAGTTTCATTGAACACAAGATCCCATTGAAAGAGGAGGCCAAGCCATTTAGGTAGAAATTAAGACAAATAAATCCTATGTTGTTACCTATTATGAAAAGGGAGGTAAAGCAGCTGTTGGATGCCCAAATCATTGTCCCCTTAACATATTCTGAATGGGTGGCCAACCTGGTCCCGGTGAGGAAAAAGAATGGAGAAATCAGACTTTGTGTTGATATCAGAAACCTGAACAGGAGCTCAAAAAAGGACAGCTACCCTTTTCCAAAGATGGAACACATATTGCAAAGGGTGATAGGTGCATCCAGGATTTCCATGATTGATGGATTTTATGGCTACAATCAAATCTCCATCCTACCTGAAGACAGATAAAATACATCCTTCACCACCCTTTTGGGCACATTCATGTATGCCAAAATTTCCTTTGGATTGATGAACGCAGGAGAAACCTTTCAACAAGCCATGGACATAGCCTTCATTAGTGAAAAAGATAAATTTGTGGCCATCTATCTGGACGACATAACTGTGTTTTCTAGATCTGATAAAGAGCATTGTCAACATCTAAGAAAGGTCTTCTTGAAATGCAGACGATTTGGTCTCTCCCTAAATCCCAAAAAGTCATTGTTTGCCATGCAAGAGGGAAAATTGTTGGGGCACATAGTATCAGCTGATGGGGTCAGAATTGATTCAATCAAGGTAGAAGCTATTCAAACCTTGTCACATCCTAGATCCAGGAAGGAAGTTTAGTATTTCTTGGGAAAAAATAATTTTTTAAGAAGGTTTGTTTCAAATTTTGCTGAATTGGTGAAACATATCATAGCCATGCTCAGGAAGCAGAATGAAGTAAAGTGGACTTCTAAGCCCAGAGAATCCTTCGACCAAATTAAAAAGGCATTGAATGAAGCACCTGTGCTAATCAGTCCCGATTATTCCAAGTATTTTCTGATTTTTTCCTTTGCTTCTTTTCATACAGTGGCAGCGGTTTTGTTGCAGAAAAATGTTGAAGGGTTGGAGCATCCTATTTCCTTTTTCAGCAAAGCACTAAGGGACGCCGAGGTAAAATATGACATCATGGAGAAACAAGCCTATGCCTTAGTGAAATCTCTAAAATCTTTCAGAGTCTATGTTTTCCATTCAAAAATCATTGCATATGTCCCTTCAGCTTCTGTGAAGGACATTCTTATTCATCCAGACATAGATGGGAGAAGGAGCACATGGATTGCCAAAATCTTTGAGTTTTATCTGGAAATAAATCCTACCAATCTAGTTAAAGGTCATGGTTTAGCCAAGCTATTGGCTAAATCTAATTATAAATATTTTGGGGTTATCTTCATCAATGCTTTCTCAGAAAATCAACAAGCCAGATTGTCTGATAAAATTTCTCAGGAAAACCCTTCATTGGCAGAACACATTTGGTACAAAGATATTATATTTTTTCTACAAGAGATAAAGCCCCCTGATGGTATGGGAAGAATAAATCCAAGAGATTTAAATCTCAAAGTAATTATATATTGCCTTATTGACCAGGTATTGTATTGGAAACACCCTCTAGGTGTGCTTCTAAGATGTTTGGACCCACAGAAGGCCCAAGTGATTATGTTTGATTTCCATATCAGCCTATGTGGGGGACATCATTTCTGGAGAACCACAACCTATAAAATTTTCAGGGCTGGGTACTACTGGACTACTCTATTCACTAATGTTTATGTGAATGTCAGAGCTTGTATCAAATGTCATAAATTCTCTGGGAAGCAACAACAAAAGTCTCTTCCTTTGAAGCTTGTAGTAACTTCGGGATCCTTTCAACAGTGGGGCCTAGACTTTATTGAGGAAATTCATCTTGCTTAAAGTGGCTAGCACAGGTGGATCTTAACTACAACAGACTATTTAACTAAGTGGATAGAAGTTATCCCCATGAGGAGCGCTTCTCACAAAGTCATGATTGGTTTTCTTGAAGATATTATGGAAAGGTTTGGCTATCTGAACATAATCATCACTGATAATGTTGCATCCTTCAAGTCCAAACCATTGATTAAGTTTTGTGAGAAGTTCGGAATTTCATTGATCCACTCTACCCCTTACTATCCACAAGGGAATAGACTGGCAGAGTCCTCTAACAAAATTTTGATCAAGATCATTAAAAGTTTGTTAGAGGATAATAAGAAGGCATGGGATTCAAAGCTCATATTCACTCTGTGGGATGACAGGGTGACAACAAAGAGGTCTCTAGGTGTCTCTCCTTTTCATCTTGTGTATGGATTTGAAGCCATTTTTCATTCTCAGCTCTCCCTACCTATGGAAAAATTATTTCAAGACTATCAAGAAGAGCCTGATGATATGATCAGAAGGATACATCAGTTGGTAGAAGTGAAGAATACTAGAGAATAGATGATAGATAGAGTGCATGACCATCAGTGGAGAATCAAGCAAGATTTTGATAGGAAGAACAGTAAGGAGGATTTCCAGCTGGGAGATCTAGTACTCAAATGGGTCGCGCCAAAGCAGGACAACGGAAATCACAGCAAGTTTGAATCCCTGTGGATCGGGCCCTTCAAAATATTTGAGATATATCCAAATAATACATACAGGTTGTAGAATTTGGAGGGAGTTAAAGTTTTTGGTGGCACTGTAAATGGGCATTTTCTCAAGAATTTCTTCAATTGAGCCATGAATGGCTCTCATGTATTTGTAAATATTGTTTTTCTTTCGTTTTCAATTTATTTGGTGACTCCATAACCCAACAGTAAGGCACTGGAGCCATAGAAGAATTATTGGCATCTCATAGGGAGAAAGTCATCCCCCATGGAGCCTAATGTTATCACATTTATTTGTAAAGGGGTGTTTTTCCTAAGAAGTTGGCCCCTTGGTGAAAGAAATGAGGAAAAGGGGAAAAAAACCCACAAAATCGTGTTATCCTAAGTTTTTGGGCCTGGGTGTGATTGTTCTAAATGACGTGTAGATCTGGGCAGATGAGATCTATGTGCCAAGATCTATAGTGTATGGTCCATATCGAACCCCCCCGCCCATGACATCCTACCTTTAACAAATGGGAGGGGATCCAAAAAGGTAGTTTCCCCACTGGGCCTCCAGTTATCATGGCACATTCGCATCAATTCAGACACCCCCCCCTCCCCTGCTCCAAATAGCTTACCACCACCACCCCCCTCTGAAATAGCCCACTTATTTCTCTCCCTTACTGCTTTCCCTCCTTCCTACACCTATTACATCTCCCACACCCCCTTCACTTTTCACCGTGACACACTTGTCCTCCACTCACTTTCCCACATTCGCACTTCATCCTCTCACCTTCTGCCATGTGTCTTCCACTCGCCTTCGAGTCACATCCCCTTATCACTCCCACATAGCGTCTCCTGCCAGGTGTTCTACCGCTCACATCCATCTAGGAAGATGGTCCCCATCCCACCTATTGTTGCAGCCTTTCCTCTGCACCCACATCATCACGCTATGACACTTCACCTCTGTCTTTTCCTAGTGCAGTATGAACATTTTCCGTCGCCTGCACTTTCCTGGTCACCTTCCATATGCCACGTTTCTCCACTCATCTCACCTCCACGTCGATCATGCCATCATCCCCATCAGATCCTTGTCCATGTTCGCCAACTGGGTCCCCTTGTAATAGTCCAATGAAGTAGCAGAAAACCAAGGGAAAACTGCCACGTCCTTCAGATGTAGAGTTGACTTGGAGCCCTCCAATCTCGAGGAAGCAGTTATTAAAATAGGTGATGGTGTTTGAACATCGTTTCCACCATAAATGGAAATCCCAAGAAAGGATAGGTAGTTAGTCCACTCAGCCGTAGGCCCTTTCTGAAGCATGATTGTGTCTGACAGATTTTGCGTCTGACCAGAGACTGCACGCACAATTTGCCAGGAGGCATGCACACGTAACTCCTTCAATGCAATGACTCAAACTCGCTGCTACAATTTCTGATTCTTAGTATATATGAGTCATTCTCATATTTGTTAGTGTCTATGGTAGAGTTGGGATCCCGCATGTAATGTTTTAGTAAAGTTCCTGGTTCTCCAGTTATGTATGGTATATTGGGACTTCTTGTTTAATAATAGTCATTTTTATTCCCCATTTATTTTGGCCTCTGATACTGGAATCTCGGGCATGGATGATCCAGTCGAGTTGTTTTGATTATGGTGTAATGTAGGTTTTCTTTCATTGTTGCTACAACGTTTTCAGTTTCCTGAAGTTCTCAAATCCGAGAGGATCTTGTATCTAAATCTTTTCTTCCCAAGGCTGCTGGAAGACTGGATGTTCATAGAAGACCTTCACATTTCTCTCTCATTCTTCCACCTATTCACCACTATACCAACTTACTGATTGAAGTTATATCAAGACCCCATTTATCTATGCAAAACTACCTAGTTTTCTAAGTTAAAATGATATATATTGAGTCTGCATCCATTAGGCCACCATTAAATCATTTCATTGTGACATAATTGATGGGTATCAGGCTTACCTCTGATGCAATCCATAGGTGACTCCTGGTGCTAACATGTAGGAAACATTAATCTACCATCTTGGAAAGCTATGTATTCCTACAAGTGAATGAGTCCATGTAATATGAGAATCTCACACTTCTCTTGTGTCTGGGAATTTTGGGTAGGAAAAAATATGCCTCATTTGCAGAGGTTTTGTTACTTGCCTCAAATGAAAGAAATTGTAACTAAATATGTAAAGGGTTGTGTGATGTGTTCTACTTGTAAGCCCACTAATAGAAAATTGGGGCTATACTCACCACTTCATGTTCCATCCCATCCATGGGAAAGTATTTCCATGGATTTTGTAGGGGGTTTACCAATGACCAAAGGGGGTCATGACTATTTGTATGTTGTAGTGGATAGGTTTAGAAATATGTGAATCTTGATGCCATGTAAAAAGAAGATCACTAATAAGTATATTTCTAATCTCTTCTTTCAATATGTTTGGGTTCACTTTGGGTTACCCACGTCCATTGTCTCTGATCAAGATACTCAATTTCTTGGGGACTTTTGGACTAGCTTGTGGAGGATGATGGATACCAAATTGAAGAGGAGCACTACTTTCCATCCACAAACCAATGGATAGACAGAGCTGGTAAATATAACATTGGTACTTTTTCTTCGAGGCTACTACAAAAAGCATCCTAAGTTATGGGATGAACAGAAACCCTATGTACAACATGCATATAATCAAGCTTTACATTCATCCACTCAGATTTCACCTTTTGAGGCATGTTTTGGGTACCTACCAAAGGTTCCTTTAGACTTGATGTATGGGAGAGATTTTGATGTGAATGAAGAACAAACAGAGGACAGAGCTTGCAAGTTCATCTAAAGGATCTAGCAGATAAACCAGGAAGTCAGGGAACAGTTGGAGAAGAGTCAAGCACAGTATAAATCTCGGCATGACAAGCACTGGGTTGATCATCAGTTCCAGGTTGGAGACTGGGTATGGCTTCACATCAGCAAGGAATGATTTAAGGGTGAAGGAAAGAAACTCATGCCTATCTGATATGGACCCTTCACTATCTTGGAGAAAAGTGGCACTAATGTTTTTCATTTAGATTTTCCACCTTATATGCAGATTTACTCTGTTGTGAACATAGATAACTTGAAACTTTTTGAGCCTCCCATGATCATGGATCAGGATGAGGAAGCTTCAATGCCTTCAGTTGATGAGTTTTCACCTGAGTACTTGGATGAGTTACAGGAATATATCATCATGGATAGAAAGACGAGGACTTCACATAGGGGTGATGTTGATTATCTTAGAGTAGTCTTAAAGGGCACACATCCAAGTAAGGCAAAGTGGATTGAGAAGGACAAAGTGAGGGGACTCTTCCCTCACTTACCAGTTGATTGATGAAATCTTTTGGTGGTCCAAAAAGCTCTCAGTGGGAAGGCATGATCCAAAAAGGATATAGGGAAGGATAAGAACAACTCCTAACTTGTAGAGGCAACTCGGGATGCTCAGAATGGCTTCAATAGAAAAAGAAAGGGAAAAAATTCAAAGTTCCCAAAACTTAATGAAAATGGCATGGTTGTGAAGAGTGCATTGTAATATTTCTAACGGTGTAAACGGCTTGTCAAACGATGTTACGGATCGAAATATATTCACAGTCAAAGTTTTGGTCAACCTAGACCAGTCAATAGGGATGAGTTAGCATCCATACTACTGACGTCACCATCAGTACAGATGACGTAATTTCTTGTACAACATATGTGGAAAGCACAGAGGTCGACACGTGTCATGTTGATGTCATCATGATGACATGGTAGCACGAGAGGCTACCACGTGTCACTCATTTTTGGAATTTTTGGGCCGACATGTGGACCAATGAAAATTTTCCACTTGGAAGTTTTTACATGACACGTCATATCCGTACACTACGTGGTAGGATGATGTGGCATTCGTATAACATGTGGAAGGGTGATGTGGCAGGAAGGTGATGTGGCAAGATGACTGTGCAACGAGGTGACGTGGGACAATGATTGGCTACCACATGGACCAGTCATGGGTTGCCACATGGTAGTGGGAAAATTACCAATGATGTCCAACAACTAAAAATCCAAAAAATATATATAACAGGACCCCGCCAAATCTGGCGGAGGTCCCACTATATATGGAATACCCGCCAAAATCTTCACCAACTGTATAAAATATACACTACCAACTTAACCGCCCCACCATTTTAGCAGCGTGCCAAGTATGGTTGTAACCATATGTTAAAAAGGGGAGGCCCACGGGATTCGACCATGGGACCTTCGCCTAACCAATAACCTAAATATAGATCCACTAACCAATGTGCCAAGCTCCCTCATTATTACACAACTTCCCAGATTTTGTATAAAAAGGGGGTTTCAGCTAGTGTACGGGAGGGAGGAGAATCCAAGGCAAAGATTTCGAGACAGAGCATGCTTTTCAAGATTTTTCCCAGTCATTTATTGCAGAAGTAGGTATGGAAACCAAGACAAGGTTGTCTCTTGGGCTTGAAAGTGTCAGACTCAGTTCGAGGCATGGAGACAACCATTTTTAGGTAATTCGATGCCACAAACATAGTGGTGATGTTTGTTTTCTGATCTAAGAAAATATTTTGTAGCTTAACTCTAGAATGAGGTATACTTATGTCTTTTCCCCAATTCTATTGTGGAGTTAATAAAAAGACCTACCCATTTGAGAGCAGGACCCGGAGACGCAGTCCACCAGGGACAAACTCCGTTATCAAGTTTTTTCTTGCATATTGCTTATGTCTCTTTCCTTTGGAGCTTTTCCATCTTTATGGTGTACTGTATTTTATGCTCATTTAATACAATTATTTAATAAGTCACTAGACGAAAAGATCCCAGATCAATCAAGAACAAGAAGTTTTGAAGAAGAAAGCAAGAAAAAAAAGAGCAGGTGAATGAAGAACAAGTGAATAAAGAATAGGTGAATAAAGAGAAAGCCAATGAAGTACTCCCAGAAATCATGCTCTCAGGATTCGTAGTAGTGCAAAATCACGGTGAATCTGCAGGTAAAGAGAAATATTTCAATGATGACTCTGCATTAGAGCGACTTCATCCATTTTTTTAAGACATCCGGCTTGGAGACTCTCAGTAAATATGAATGTTGAAGAGGGGAAGTCTAGGAAGTAGCTATTGCAGATTAGAGAACTATATTTTAGGAAGTATGAAGTGTTTGTTTGTAGATTTTGGGAAGAAAAATATGAATGATAGAGTGGTTGATTAAGAAGCAGTTTTTCAAGAACACATCTACATGTAGGTATGAAAAATTCAATTGGAAGTTACAAAGAATGTCATTGACACTTTTGAGGAAGAGATTCATGATTGTATGGAATATTTCAAGCATGTATTCAGGCAAGAAGATATTCAGTACAAATTGTTGGAGAAATGTATATCTTGATTTGCAGATAGCTTGAGAAGTAGGAATATTATATAGTGATCAGTTACAACAAAGTTGAATAAGTATTCAGAAGAGTAAAGTGACAGATGGGTCAGCATCATGTGTAGAAAAGTCATGGACAGTTTCATGACACATGGACATAAATGAATTCATGAGATATGTGGAAGGTCTAGAAGAAAATACTTGACATAAATCAGAGAAGGTACATAATAGTGGATGAAAGCATGAGCTAAGAAGGAATTGAAGAGAGGAAGATGGACCCATTGCAAATTATATTACTCAAAAGTAAATCATATTTATAGAGAAAAACCATCATGAAGAGTTATACTGTGAAGAGAATATTGTTGGTTGATTATCTCATTGATGTCGGTTCAGTGAAGATGACAAGCCTCGAAAACTTGAATTTAAGTAATGAAGGAATATTAACATGAATTATTTTCATATATAGAACTATATTAAAGTAACAGGAAGCACCAATGGACAAAGAGCACTAGAAGAGAGGAAGTAATGTTGGAAGATTGATTGTTTTCATTGATGTCAACCCTATACATGGGTTTTGGACTGCAATATTGATGAAGGTATTTGGACATGAAGGACTATGCATATGAATATACAACACCCATGGATGGATAGTATACATCATGTTGTTTCCGGTGGTATGTGGAACATCACGTAGATCCTCATGGTTGAGGAGAAATGAATTTTTGAAGATGACAAAGTGAATTGAAGAAGGAAGTACATGTAGGCCCTGAAGATAATTAAAGAACATAATTACCAAATAAAAAAAAGTCAGGTCGACCCTAATGTTAAAAGTAAGTGAAATAAATGGTATAAATAAATATCATTATACATTCATTTGATACACAATTCGAATTTGGGAGGAAATCAGAAGTAAAGAAGGTTGGATTTCAAGGGAGGATTAAGTCTTTTGGTGATGTGTTCTAAGGTGTTCTAGGTAAAACAGTCATAACTTCTTCATAGAGAATCCAAATGAAGTAGGACAAATTGCATTTGAAAGAGTACGAACTGTAGTTTCTTGTGTGTGAATTTCATAATCCGATGTTAAATATTGAGCTCAGGGCATTCTGTACAAGTTCGGTCTCCTGAATAAACCAGAATTGAACAAAGTCTACCATTCTCTCTATAACTTCTTTTTGGGTGGAAGGAAGGGGCGAGGATGGAGAGTTAAATCCTCTCTTGATATTGGAGGATTGTATATTCCTCTTGGATTTGTATCCATCCCTTTACATTTGGAAGTTGTATCTACCTTTGGAATTCACTACTTCCCTTGAACAATAACTATTGATTATTTCTCATATATTGTGCATGGTGTATTGTGGTGTATTGTGGTGTATTGGTGTAACTCTTATACTATTTTTCATTTCTCATTGGATATAGTTGAATGGTTTAAGTATAAGTTGAAAAAGGTTTTAAATTGTACTTGATAATGATTCACCCCCCTCTGAGTATCAACAATTGGTATCAGAGTAGGTTGCCTTTAGAGTAGTTTAACCACTAGAAGGAAAATCCTGAGCAGAGATGGATGACCATGAGCACATTTCAAATGGGATTCAAAAATTTGATGGAAGAAATTATGCATACTGGAGTGATAGAGTGAAAAATTACCTAATTACTTTGGGAGTAGACATTTGGTACTCAGATGTAAATGGTTATGTAATCCCAAATAATGCTCCAACCAATCCAAATGAGAAGAATCTTATGAGTTGTAATTCAAAATACAGAAATGTTATTCTAGCAGCATTGGCACCAACCATTGCTAGCAAAGTGATGGGCTGCAGCACTACTAAAGAGGTATGGGACAAACTCAAGAGTATCTACGAAGGTGATCCAAAAGTTAAGCAGGTCAAGCTTCAACAACATAGAGCAGAATTTGAAAATTTGAAGATGAATGAAAAGGAAGCTATTGCAACCTATCTTCTTAGAGTTGATGAAGTTGTTAATCATATCAAAGGATTAGGTGAAGAGCTCGATGAATCATTGGTTGTACAAAAAGTGTTGAGATCAGTTCTCTTGAAGTATGATGCTAAGGTCTCCACCATTGAAGAAACTAGGGACTTGACCAAAATGACAATGGATGAATTACATGGGTCTCTTATAGCATATGAAATGAGAACAGGTATAGAAAGTGACCATCCAAACAATGAAACAACCTTTAAAGACATAAAAAAGACAAAAGACAAGGATAACGACCTTGAATCTCATGGATGATTTTAGGGGATAAATTTCGCTCATGGACTAATTTTCCATCGTTTTTCCAAAAAGGAGATTCGCTATTTTAAAAATGATTCACCCAAATTCTATAGGATAAAATTATTTTACCTTAAATATCGCCAAAATTTTATAAAAACTATATCAAATCCTTATAAATTTGAATATTTTTACAAAAATATTGCCAAACATTTATAGTTGGCATATAAAGGATTAGTAATATTCGCCAAGGTTTCTACATTTTAAAAAAAAATTCCATCCTTAAAATCATCCCTAACCTTGATGAAGAAAAAACAAATTTTGTAAGAAGGTTTCAGAAGGGAAGTGGAAGATACAAAGGTAAGTCTCCTCTCAAATGCTTTAACTGTGGTAGAATAGGACATATTGTTGAAAACTGCTACTATAAAAAGAGAAGTCTCAACAATAAAAAGAGATTCTACTCCAAGGATGATGACATCTCCTTAGATGAGAGTGTTGAAGAAGATAATGATGGAGGAGAAGTCCTCTTCATAACCCAAGAAACATAGGATGATGATCACAATAATTCTAAAGAAGAATAAATCATTTGTGAAGAAGATTTAGACGAAGAAACCAACCTTGATTCCTTTTGGGGATACAAAGGCAATGCAGAGAGTGAACAAGAAGATGAGAATCTTGAAAAGTTGAAGCATGTTGAAACTGAAAATAGCAAGCTTAGAAACACAAACATAATACTAAAAGGTGAATTGAGTATTTTTGAAGAAGAGAATCACAAGCTTGAAAAGACCATTAATATCTTGAAGGAACAATTAGAATATTATGAGAAATTGAAAGCAGAATTGGATCACACAAAAGGGGAGCTACTATTTACAACAGAAAAGTTGAAGAAGTTCGAAAAAAGCACTGAAAAATTAGATGAGATCCTTAGCAATCAAAGATCTCCAAATGACAAGAAAGGACTAGGATACAATGACAATTTGAAGACAACAAAAGAAGAGAAGGAAGATGACAATGATGAAACCAACACTCCAGAACAAGTTGAACAACAAGATGGAAGACTAGAATTCAGAAGGAATGAGACATCAAGAAGATCCTCTCCCATCAGGTATTAAATAAATCATTATGAAGGAAACTATAGAAGAATAGATCGTGGACCTAGATGGACCACACCACAAAGAATATCAGTTACTTCCAGGTATCAAAATTTCTTTCTTTGACATTGTTATACTTGTGGAAATTTTGGACACAAGACAATCAATTGTAGAATCAATGAAAGGAATAACTATGCAAGCTACATGAATGGTGAAAATAGTAGATATGGAAATTATTGTAGACCTATCAACATAAATTATAATCTATTTGACCCATTAATGGATCAAAATATTGTATGTTACAAGTGCAATAATCTTGGTCATAAAGCACGAGATTGTAGAGAGATGAAGGAATATAATCATATGCCAAATGTCTGTATACCAACTACAACATGGAAAAGGAAAGAAATTCCACAAAATGAAAACTATCAAATAACATTGGTCGCTAAAGAATGCAAAGGAGAAGATGAATAGTTCATAGATAGTGGGTGCTCATCTCATATGACTGGAGATCAAAGAAAATTTGTTAGCTTGAAGAAAAAGGGTGGAAATGTTACATTTGGAGATGACTCATTTACTAAAATACTTGGAAAAGGAATTGTAAATCTTGGAAGTGAAAATGTAAAAGCARGAAAAGTCCTATTGGTTGAAGATCTGAAGCATAATCTCCTYAGTGTCAGCAAAATATGTGATCAAGGATACACTCTTACGTTTGACTCCCGAAAATGTAAAATTAGARAAAATAACTCAGGAAGATTGGTTGYAACTGAAACAAGAAGACCAAACAACATATACATCCTAGAAATGAAGAAGAGAGAGAAGATAGAAGCCATAGAAAAGGATTCCAAGGAAGAAAGAGTCCCAAAKACCAAAAATAAGGATGAAGTATTATTGAGTGCCACATGTTTAGGGGGAGCAACCCCAAAGAAGAGAGTTACCTTTTTCCATTAAAATCAGGGGGAGAAGCCCTATCCTTTTCCATTGATATCAAAGGGGGAGAGAAATTGGGATCATGATGATAGGGGGAGAATGAGTTTTGCCATCAATGACAAACGGGGAGATTGTTGGAAGATTGGTTGTTGTCATTTATGTCAACCCTAGTCATGGGTTTTTTACCGCAAGATTGATGAAGGTCTTTGGAAATGAAGGACAATGCACATGCAGATACAAAAACCATGGATGGATAGTATACATCATGTTGTTTCCAGTGGTATGTGTCACATCACGTGGATCCTCATGGTTGCGGAGAAATGAATTTTTGAAGATGACAAAGTGAATTGAAGAAGGAAGCACATGTAGGCCCTTAAGATAATTAAAGAACATAATTACAAAATAAGAAAGTGTCAAGTCGGCCCTAATGTTAAAAGGAAGTGACATAAATGGTATAAATAAATATCATTATACATTCATTTGATACACAAGTCGAATTTGAGAGGAAATTAGAAGTAAAGAAGGTCGGATTTCAAGGGAGGATGAAGTCTTTTGGTGATGTGTTCTAAGGTGTTCTGGGTAAAACAATCATAACTTATTCATAGAGAATCCAACTGAACTGGGACATATTGTATTGGAAATATTACGGACTGTAGTTTCTTGTGTGTAAGTTTTATAATCAGATGTTAAATATTGAGCTCGGGGCATTCTGTACAAGTTTGGTCTCTTGAATAAACCAAAATTGAACAAAGTCTACCATTCTCTCTATAACTTCTTTTTGGGTGGAAGGAAGGGGCAAGGATGGAGAGTTAAATCCTCTCTTGATATTATAGGATTGTATCTTCCTCTTGGAGGTTTATCCCTCCCTTTACATTTGGAACATGTAGCTACCTTTGGAATTCATTACTTCCCTTGAACAATAAGTATTGATTATTTCTCATATATTGTGCATGGTGTATTGTGGTGTAATGGTGTAACTCTTATACTATTTTTCATTTCTCATTTGATATAGTTGAATGGTTTAAGTATAATTTGAAAAAGGTTTTAAATTGTACTTGATACTGATTCATCCCCCTCTTGGTATCAACAAAGAAAGAATATACAGGAACGTTTTGCAATATACAGAATATTGCAAAAGAAGTTAGGGGGAGAGAAATCATGAAAGTTAGTTACCCTTAATGTCAAAGGAGAAGAGAAAGAACAATAGCAGAAGAGAAATATAAGAGGCATGAAGACAGAGGGAGTGCATGAAGACAGAGAAAGACTATTTAGAGAAGGTATATTGTCAGGGGGAGTCACTATTTTATATTTATATAAAAAATGAAGAGGAAGATAAGAAGAGAAATATCAGATGAAGACAGGGGGAGCATCCCCAAAGAGAGAGTTACCCCTTCCTGTTGATGTCAAAGGGGGAGAGAAACATGAGGAGAAAAATATTGGGATCATTGGTCATAGGTGGAGTATGAGTGTGTCCATCAATGCCAAAGAGAGAGATTGTTGGATAGTTGGTTGTCATTGATTTCAACCCTAGTCAACCCTAGAAGAACCCACGAAATAATTTTGTAAGCATCAAGAAGTGATGGGTGTATTTGAATAAGTCTCCAAAATGGTCACCTTATGGCATAGCTTTAAGCATTTCCCTCATGGGAGGACGCTTTGAAGAAGTCTAAAAAATCCCAGAGATGTGGTCATGAAGCCTGAAATGTTTTGAGGAAAATGAGGATGATGGACTCTATTAATGCATTCAAAAATATCATATATGGATAGTCCTCGTCATGTCATTTCCAATGGTAGGTGGTACATCACGTGGTTCCTCATTGTTGAAGAGATATTCCCTCTTGAAGATGGAATCCCCAAAGTATGGTTAAGAATCCCTAAACAGATGTAAGAAGAAGTCACAAGTCAGCCCCAAATTAATTAAAAGAAGAAATGTTGTTGCAAATAAGAAGTTACAAGTCAGCCCCATTGTAATGAATATTAAAATAAATATTAAGGATATTGTTGGTAAAGTTAGCCCCAATGGAATAATCATTAAAAATTATTTTGAATTTTATTTGGGTCAAGTCGGCCCTAAAACGAGGGTTCCAGATCTAGTATATATAAGGCACCTAGGATTTGATTTGTCACATCAACTTAAGTGATATTTATATAAGGTAACCAAGGATATCTGAGATGAATTTCAAACGGAATATGAAGTGAAGAAGGGAAAATTTCCAAGGGACGATGAAGTCTTGTGATGATGTGTTCTAAGGGGTTTTGAGAAAAACAACCATAACTTCTTCATTGAGGATCCAAATTCTATGAAACCAAATGAATTGCAAAGAGTACAATTTTTAGTATTTTATGTGTGATTTTCAAAATCATATATCAAATGTTCAATGCGTGGCATTCTCTACAAGTTCTCTCTCCATAATAGGCCATAATTCAGGAAGATCTTCCATTTTTTCTATAACGCCTTTTCAAGGATGATTCAAGGAGTGAAACTTGGAGGAATTTCAAGGAAGATATTGAAGAATATTGAGTACAAGTTGTTAGCACATGAAATGGTCAGGTGTATTTTCTGCCAACTCAAAAGGAAATTTCGTAGCGTACTTATGAGTACCTCATGCACTTATATTTCATTATTGCAACTAATAAATGTGTCAAGGGGAATTATGTGGTTTTTAGTGCCTTCATTTAATTATATTTTCAAGGATTCTGTCATAGAAATTTATAACAGTTTCCTTGAAGCGCGTTATTTGATTTTGAAATTAGTGTTGCAAACTGGCGTTGTATACTAGCGATGCATATTAGCTGAAGGAGACTTTGATTTTGGATGCCTCTCAAATATAAAAAATTAGTTGCACAAAGCACCATCATCAAATATAGGTGTATGAGGTATTCTTGGACGATATGCATATTGTTTAAAGGTTGAAAGAGGAGTTTATGCTGCTGAAATTACTAGTGTTGTGAATTGTTCAAGCCCATTTGTTGCCAACTCTCAAACCCACTTCTATGGCGCTCTAAACTCTTCCTTCCAATAAAGACTATTATCTCAACCTCACCTTATCATTTCCTCTACAATAAATCCATCTTTCCCACTGATACCTCAGCGCTATGAATTGCTTGATTTGACTATGCATCACCACTACGCACTGCGAACTAGGCATTGTGAATCCTTTGTTTCCAGATTGTCGAAAACCTCATTTTTTGCATCGATCTAAAACCCATTCGTAACCAATTGTATGATATCCCTATAAAATATGAGTAATATGGTTAATCATTTGTATAATTAAGATAAAATTTCATACCATATTGGCACTGCAAACTGATACTAATGTTGTTGAAACCTTGTTTAGCAAAGAAATTCCAGTTGTCTTCATTTTACTACAAATCTTAGTGTCTGTTCCTTTTTTCCTCCCTTCTAAAATGTGCTCTATTTCATACCACTGAGGTCTATAAGCTTTGCACAAAGTGAAATCCAGGAAAAAAACTCTGTCATTAAACTCTAAAATTCTTGTTTATCATGTTTTCACACACCAAATGTCATAACAAATTACAAAAAGTACTCTTCAAGCAATGATTATGGATAGTCAAAAAAACAAGAAGACTCACAAGGGAGGGGATATTGTGAGGATTGAACCATATGATATGCATCTCATTAACTCTGAACCATTTTTCAAGGAAGTCTTCCATAGGGTAGGTTGCCTTATTTTTGTCAGAAAATGCAAAGAGAGCATCCTGAAGTGGAAAAACAGAAATTAGATATGTTGGCTAAGATAACTACTAGAAGGAGTACTAGAACCAGAAGATGAATACAAAATTATCATCCACATCAGTATCATTTTTTTCATGGTTTATTGTTTTGCACGCAGTTTCAACATTAAGTGATGGTTTTGGATTTTGAGTTAAACATAACATCTTTTTATGTTTCTTCAAGGTTACCTTAGGTTGAAATAAGCTTGCAACATCTTGTGGAAGGTATATCCTACTTTAGGTATAATTTTTGAAAGGTTGGAATCTTTTTGCAAGAAAATAGGCTGCTACAGGAAAGTTCACAATGCCTGGACTCATTGGCGCTATGAACTGGTAATTTGGGACAATTTGTAGCAATTACCACACAACAAAGTCATGTTTTGATCGTAACTTTTGAATTCCAATATGGGTTCTTATGAAATTATATGTGGAGAAAAACCATATTACCATTGACTTTCTGACAAAATATCAGACCGACCCAGTTTGTATTTAGGGAGAAACATCAAAATCATCACCTGCAGGAAATTTTGCAGTGCATGTTGTCAAAGGCGTTGTGAACTCTAACAATCTAACAAATCCTAGCTATGGGAAGGCTGCCAGCTATCATGGAAGGTTTGAATGGTTTCCTAGGAGTTAGTTCGACATGAGGGACATGTGTTCCATCTCCAGATCAATTACAATAACCTGTTTCAAAATGAATTTATCACAATAGACAAGATCCCAAAAAATAAGAATTTGTTATGTTTTTATTGGAATTTTTTGTAACATACTCCTAAATGGAGGAGAATACTATGTATCTCCTTGGTTTTGACCTCCTTAGAGTAGAGAGAGATAATTCACTATATATGAAGTGAATGTTTATAAGGAAAGGGTTAGATTCATGATCTAAGAGAGGAGAGATTTGGAGGCAGAGTTTAGATGCTCATTTGCAAGCCTGAGGGCCTGGTGTAATTATCATTTCTTCCATCAAAGATTCCTGAGAGTTTTTTATCATCTTGTCTTATTTTTTTTTCCATTTCTTGTTATCCTCTTGATTTAATATATTGCAATTTTTCAGGATCATAGGTTGCCTCTGATTAATGGATCCTTGAGCAGTAAAGGATCTGTTGTAGATGGCATGTTAATCATTGTTTCTGTTCAATCATTTTTAAATCTATTATGTAGACAGGATCTCTATTTAGTAGAAATTATTCTTTTTTCACACTTCTTTCTTCTAATCATCATCATATAAGCTCTTAACCTAATATTTACCTTGATTTCCTTCAATCTGCAGAATGGTTTTGACTCCATGCCCAATGGTAGATCACTGATCTACAATCAGATTGTTTCCCTCTTTGTTGTTCTTTCTTGTTGATCCACCCAATTTAAATTGATTTAATTTTTCAAATTTTTATGGGTATTGGGCTTGTTCTTAAAGAAGTCTAAGAACAACTTCTAGTTCTAACATTTATGGCGTCATTGGCGGAGATAGAAATGAAGTAATCTTCCCTAGGAGAATGACATAGAATAGATCCATTCTAATGATGTAGTCCCCCCTACTCGTCCAGGGTTCTGCAACCTCCTAGTCTAGGATATTTCTTTCAGCTGAGTTGGATCGACTCTTCAGGCTCCCATTTGAACCCAAAACAATTATACATAGGACCCTTTTCCTTCTTTGTGCAGGTCCTGACAGACCTACCTGGTTTCTATGATCATGATTTGACCATTATCAATATGCCCATCGATTGTCGTTTCACAACAATTGCGGGCCACTAACGTGCTCACCCTTTATGGAATAACCCTGTCCCCAGAATCTTAAAGTGCTCATCTGACCTCCTTTGATCGTTCCCATTGATCTCCTATCCCTACGCGATCACCAACTTTATCACATTGCGGCTTGTGAACTAGCGCGTTCGCTAATTTCTCCTATGCTCCCCGTAATGATTCCCTACTGTCAATTTCCCTTCTCAGATCGATGGCCCTAATTTACTTCGGGTTTTTGTCCTTCAGAAATCTCAACTTATCGTGCTCAACAAGCTCCTTTTGATAAGACCATTTTTCACATGTGTCCTCAAGCTGTGTCCTTACGCAAACATGTGATTGCAAGTGTAGGAAAGAGTGGTTTAAGACCAACTCGGTTTGGACCCCGCAATTCACCTCCAGCTGCCATGTATCCCTTTGTTAAAACCATGGTTGAAATTGTGGCCCGCTCAAGGAAAATTAACATCTGAGCATATCCAGGCCCCACAATCCTTCTCGTTTGTCGATCTCTCACTTTCGATGATGATCCATGATCAAAGGATATTATCGAATCCACTTTTTTTCCTTCTTCTTCCTCCTTCCACACGCAATCCTAGATCTCCACGATCTGTCAACACGTAGATCCCTTCTAAATCAACAGGTACAGATGATTCTGGTTTTTTGGCCTTTGGGAGTTTTGACTCTCAAACTTTCTCTTCCTCCATACGGCAATCCTCTGGAGTGGAATATTTGTTGCCACCTGTCTCCATGAATCTATGGCCAGGATCCCCTCCATGGATCTAGTCTTCGGGAATATCAATTCTCAAATCCTTGCCACTGCTAACTGGTTATCTTCCAGAGTGGCAGATTTGCTGACATGTATCCTCCCCAATCAATGTTTGTGCTCCCGCTTCGGGACTTTGGCCTCCTCAACCAAATCAACGGTCCTTCTGCTCCCTCCTCAATCAATGATCGAGATCTTCTCTGGGTATTCGAACCTTTTACTCCTCCACTTTCCCCTATAGTTCTAGATCTGGCACCATGTGTCCACCTTCACATCAACGGATCTCGCCATTTCTAGGACTTTGGCCTTTTGGATTTTAAAATTTCAACAAACACAAACCTCTGGAGTGAATCCTTCCAGAGTGTCGGATCCTCTAACACCTATCCTCCCTGATCCAATGGTTATCCAACAGAGTGAGTCTCCATCAACCACACATCCCTTCATAGATCAAGGATCCACGTACTCCCTTTGGGATCAGCGACCCTTAAACACTTTGACCTTCAGCACTTCAGGATATTCCAAAACACTACTTCACAAAATCCCTGGAGTACAATCCTCCAAAGTTCACGATCTGGTGACACCTGTCCAACCCAGATCAATGAATCCTATCTACTTCGACTATTCGGGCTTCGGCGATATCAAACTTTCATCCTTTGTGTTCTCCCTGAGTGTTTTCACCTGGAGTTCATGATCTTTTTCCATGTGCCCTTCTGGATCTGATGGTCCATATTCTCTTCAACTCTTTGGTGCTTCGGCTATTCGTTCTTCGTGAGTTCCAAACTCCTATGCACTCATTCCTCCTAGAGTGCTTTCACTGAAAACATGAGATCTATTTATGCATGTATCCTCCTTTATTTGATGGCCTCTATCCTCTTTGGATCTTCGGGTTTCAGGAGTTTCAACTCCTACACACTCATTCCTCCCGGAGTGCTTTCACCCAAAAACTCAGATCTTTTTCCACCTGTCACCCTGGATGATGGACGGTCCCTGTTCTCTTTGGGACTTCAAGACTTTGACGAGTCCACTCTCTTGTGCACACAAGGGTTAATTCTTGTGCACTTACCTCTGGATCCAATGATTGTTGGCCCTTTGTTCTCATATCCAACGGATTGGGTCTTTTCCTCTTCTCTGTGCTTCCTTCATTCACTGGACGTAGATCTAATGGTCCAGGCTCCCTTCCACAACCAATCAGATAGTTGTTGTTGCTCCTCCTCCTGAGCTTTCGAATTCTTCCACCTTGGAATATTTTGTCAGTGTTCAAAGGCTTTGACCTTTGAACTTTCTGCTGCAAACCTGACTATCTGGGTCTCTCTTGTGCTCTTGAACGCATTGTCTCTTCTGAGCTTTAGGACTTAGAATAAGTATTCTTCCCACACACTCCCTGCGTTGTATCTTCTGAGATTTTCTATATACTGAGTCTCCTAAGGGTCTCTTCCCTTTTGTTTCCTTCCAAAGGAAAACTTAGTGCCCTCCTAGCAACCTTTCGCTCAATGCACACCTTGCAGATCTTTTCCATAGGGTGTTCAACAACTCTATGAGTATCTTCCTCTGATACTCTTCTTCTTGAAATTGACAAGAGTTCTCTCTATGCACACTTGCACCCACTCGATGCTCACCTGGTAGAGATCTACAGAATTATCAGTAACTTAGTTTCTCTCTGAACTCAACACAAAGTTCTTCCTATGCACTCCTTTCACTTCTGTTGATGAAGTTTCAATGGTATCTCTCATGAGATTCTCTGAGGTTAACTCACCTCTGTAAATGCACTCCTTGCACTCGAAACTCAAAGGTTAGAAATAATTGAAAATTATACAACACTTCACCAATTCATACATTCAAAACATGAATGACATATAAAAGCATAACAATGAATGCAGATACATAAACACACCATGTGCAGGAAAAACTATTTTTTTCTATTATCTTTGTGTGTCTATACATATGTTTTTACAAAAACTGGACTGCAACAGAATCCCAGTTCTTTCTCCTATTTAACTCTATCTTGAGTTTTTCTTCTAAGACCTCTCTTGAGATCTTCTTCTCCTATATGATCTCTCTGAATCCTCATAAGTCTCCTTTGAAATATGATACAATATCTCCTTACAAAAAAGGGGCTCTACGAGCTTGTCCTCTCTCACCTAACCTCATATATTACATTGAAGTTTTCATAAATGGCCATCTATTCTGAATTGAACCTAGATCCATCAACCTGTCAGCCATTAAAGGTGACCTTATCTTCTGCATGTTCAGAGATATGGCTTGGTTTTCACTCAATCTTACAACATGGATCCGTATAGGATTATATTTCAAATTTAAAAATGGGAGGCCCAATGCCTCTCCTTCTTTGAAATGTGTGTTGATGTGCTGGAATGCTAGCACGTTGTTGCGGTGGAGTGATGTTCCTACATCATACTCCACTACTAGGGAAATCATGAGCTCCTACTCATGAGATCCTCTTCTCCAGTGTTCAAATCCTCCTGGATCCCAAAATTTTTATTGGATTTGTCCCCTTTCTCCTCTCCAAGTATGTTGTTGTTGCTGCTACTTATTCTTCTCTTTCTTCCCTGTTGTTGTTGCAGGTTCTCCTCTATTCAAATTCCCTTCACTAACTTCTTCTATTGACCTCAACATTAGCTTCCTAATCTCCTCTAACACCCTTTCTAGTAGATCCAATGGATGGTTCTCCTTATGCAGTCTTCTCGACTGCAACTCTTCCTTATCAGTGGGTAGTTCATCTTGACCCCCCATATCATTTTCTTCTTCTTTTGTCGAATTATCTTGCCACCTTGCTACAAAATTCAGTTCTGCAGTCTCATCACTGAGCTGCTACTCAACTTCTTCCTCTGATAGATTAGCTTTTGTCATCTCCTCTTGTGTTGTCATATCTCCAACTCTCTCCAATTGTTCCTCTAGTTGGTATGCTCCTCCATCTGCTTCAACTTGACCTATCAGATGTGCAAGATTTGCACCATTACCCTTCTCTCTAGGGCTTCCAATTCCTCATACAACTCAGCAAAATCCATGTTGTCTACTTCCTCCTCTATTGCAAGCTCCAATGATGTAGTCATCTCCTGTTCAGCTTCCTGGCTAAATTTTTTGAGAAATTATGCTAAAGGATCTTCTCCTTCTGTTGGGGTAGACATCAGTGTTTGCTCCATTTCTTCTTCTTTGACAGTTTCTTTTGGTTGTCCTTTTTATTCTACTGCACTTTCATCATGTGCACTAGCCTCTACTTGGATTTTTTCTAGGAATTATTTGATTCCTCCAATAATCAGAATGCTCCTCGGATCCTCCTCTTTGATGGTGGAAGTATTTAAATTCTCATCATATTCATTCACATGGTCTACAAATCCACATGAATCTTCACCTATCATCACTCCTTACTGACCTAAACCCACTTCTGAGCTCCTGAGACTTTCTGACAGTCTCACCTTCCTTCCCTTTCCCACTTGGTAGTTTTGGACTTCTCTTCTTCTCACCTGGAAGTCTATGAGATCAATTGATCCCATCTCATTTCCCACCTAGCAACTTGAACTTTCAGCACTACTCCTCTGGCAACATACGAGAACTCCACTTGATCTCTTCCTATTGCCAACCTGGCAACTTGAAAGTTCATTTTTTCCCACCTGGCAGTTTATGAGATATCCATTTGATCTCACCTCCTCCTCATCACTAAGGTGTCTTCCAATTTTTGGTTCACAGATGTAAACCATATCCTCATCTGTGTCACTAAGGTTTTCTAATTCCCTTAGCCACCTTCTCAAATCTTGTTGTTTCTTTCTAGACAACAACTTTTGAATAGGCAATTTTTCCTTCTTGTTCAGTGGACATTCATACCTCTAGTGTACCTTTGCCTCTTGTTGCATCTTTGATGATAGTTGTTCCATCCTTTCTCTTATCTCATTGAGATCTAGATCCATCTATAGAATGCATTTATGCTTTATATCTTCTCTTCGACCATGCTCATGTCCTTCAGTAGCCATTTCCACCTTCTATCTACCCTCTTGGAAAGACTATGGATCACTCTACATCTGAGAGAATATCGATCTTCTTTTACAGTTGTTGGACCTCAACCAAGTTTTGAGAAATACTTGGTCATAGTTGACCATTTGGTACTTCAACTGCCTGTCAAAGACAGAGAACATAACGAAGTGGAGATCGCGGGATCTCACCACCTTTTGTGGAACCTTTTTTGTTTTTTTGGGGAATATTGTAATGGGAAAGGAATGACGGCCATTGCTTAGGCCTTTTTCTATGTATAAATAGAGATCTAGGCCATGTAAGAAGAGGCCTTGTCTAGTCGATGGCTTAGTGCATAAGTTGGATCTATGTAATTAGAAGTCTGTGTGACTGTAAGAGCTCTGTGCGTGTTTTACTCTATGTGTGCTGTAATAGTGTTGAGTGCACAAAGTGTGAGAAGGCTTAGTGCTTGGATCTACCTGGGGAAAGAGGATCTAGCGAGCTGCATAGATATCTTGTCCTGTGTAGGGTAAGGGTCATTGAAGCTTCGTGTTGTAACTGCATGACCAAGATAATATAAAGAAGACTTTATGGACATAGCCCCAAGGTGGGGAGTGAACCACGGTAACTTGATGTACTGTGTTGATGTGTTTGTCTCTCTCTTGCTAAGTTCTCTGATATGTTTAGATAGATTTATTGATGCATTCTTCTTATGGGATATGAATGCATGCTAGATGTGATACATAAGATGCTAAGTTATTAATCTATTGAGTATAACATGTTTATCATTGCTAAGTGCTATATCTGAGTAATTACTATGGTGCTATGTTCTTTCTGTGAAGTGTATTAATGAATGTATGTTAGGAAATAACTGATGCTAAGTGCGCTATAAGAGAGATAATCATAGATCTATGTCCCAGCTAAGGTTGCAGACACTTGAGTCCTAAAACCACCCCTACCTCTACCTCGGGTGAGACTTCATCTTCTTCGCAGGTGTTGTCAAAAGGGTCGATAGTTAGGGCTTTGTTGGTGCACTCTTAAGCGTTGAACCCTAGGTCTTCCCCTGTGGTTCCGTTGTCGAGACCTGGAACTATGATTGCATGGAACTGAAGAAGAAGAAGCTTTGTGAGAAATAAGATCTGTGCGTAGATCATTTTCCCTAGTTCGCAGTATTTTGTTTGACCTGCGAAGCTTTGTGAAGAGAAAGAAAGGTCAAATCTAAAGAAGAGAGGTCAGATCTGAAGAGAAAGAGGTCAGATCTGCAAGAAAAAGGTAAGATATGTAATCTTTGTGCTTTGATAAAGGTAAGAATAGTTAAAAGTCTTAGATCTGGAAGTTTTGTACTCTGTAGAAGTAAGATAAGTGAGAAATTTTTTTTTTTTTCTAAAGCATGGATCTAGGTATGTTTGATAGATTATGTCCTAGCTTCAAAACTAGGGAATTAATAGATGAAAGAAATTTTGATATGAATATATCTGATAAGTATAGTGATAGATATGTTATACCTATACATAGAAATAATTTTGGGACTAACCAATGGATGCAGGATCCTAGAAATAAATTTTTGCAGCCTAACTGTTATGATCCTAGCACACAGTACATGAAAATTTGGTGATCATTGAAGAGAAAGAGAGGATTAAATATTTGTTACAATTTTAAAAGGCCCGTACATATTGCTAAGGAATTCCCTGGGTGAATACCCAGTTGTCTTTTTTGTAAGGCTATGGACCATGAAGTATTGGATTTCCCTAGAATGATTACTAGACTCGAAAAGTTGAATATAGAGCAAGCATGAGATCAAGAAACCAAGATTATAGTAGAAACCTAGAAAGAATTAGAATATATATTGCTACAGATGAGAGATACCTTGAATGACCATCGACATGTTAGGCTATCAGAGATCTTCAAGAAGAAAGAACAGATCGAAGTGAGAATAGGAGACTTCGTCATTGACTATGTTTTGGATGAAGAGACATGGGTGAACATTATGACAGAAGGAACCTAGAAAGCTATAAGAAGACCTGACATGACCCCTTCATTAGGAGGAATAGGGTTATTCAGAGGAAACATGGTAAACCTATGTTGAAAGCTCTCTCAGATATCTATGAATTCTCATGGAGCTTCGACAGAAGAAGATTTTGAGATTGTTAAGTTCATGGAGGACAATGCCCCATTTACTATGTTACTTGGTAAACCTTGGATTGAGAAAGACCAAGCCAAAAAATAGGAAGTAGAAAAGGACCTAGAACAACAAAGACAAGAGTTAAGAGACTTCCTGACTAGAAGGATCGCGCAGTTGATTGAAGAACGGGAGAACATATCAAGGGTTGTTTACCCCAGGAACTTGGATGATGAAGTTGATAGAATGCTAGAAGAACCATAGAGGGCCGAAAAATATGTTGGACAAGTAATACCTATGGATCTAGAGAAAGAATCTCAGCACTGCGAAGTTACCATGCTAAGAGAAGAAAACAATCAGAATGAAAAAAGGATGACTGAGATGAAGCTCACTGGGAAGAATGCTAGAAAACTCATGAAGAAGAAAGCAAAGTTGGAGAAATTACAGAACATTCCAGAAGAAACCCCACAGAAGGAAAACATCCAGAATTTGAGCTTCGTCGGGATAGCAGAACAACGACATATTGCACTTCACCATGTTGAAGTAATATAGCCATTAGACGATGATATACCCATTCTGCTGATGGCTCGAACGTCTCAAAATAAAGTTATGACCTGTTACCTGACTATTAGACTACACCATAATGGACAGATCAAGAGTTAACGGACCTTTTTATCCATTGCAAGTAGTCTGTTACACTTTTACTTACTTATCCCATCGCGCCATACCTAGAAGACACTTTTTCCAATTGAGATCTTGAGCTCACAGAATACCCACATTGTGAAATAGAGACTACCCTACCTTTCTCTCTACTCGATTATGGTACCTTCATCCCATCGAAAACCTAAGAAAGTGATCCTGAGCTTACAGGTACGACGATCTTAGTGCAACAGAAGAATCAGTGAGAGAAGTACTCACTAGCTTAAGAACCGATAGAGTTGTGTTGGAAAGAGAAATGTCCACTGAAGTCCAAGCCTCATCGCCAAGAGGAGTAGCAACTTCTCCATCCACTACTCGAGCTGGACCATCTCGACAAACCTTCGAGAAACGTACTAAACATACAGATGACATCGCGAACGCCAAGCTGATCCCAAGCATCTTTCCCTCTTACATACCTCCTCTAAAAGGTGAAATCAAGTGTGATAGTGTGCCCTGAGATTATGACTATCCTATGATCACTATATACCTATCGAAGGGTGTGTGTGTAGTTCTCACTAAGCAGACCAAGATCGCAGCATTGAAGTTTTGCGACTTCAACCTTGGTGATCGGAAAGCCTACAGTATGTTTGCCCCACACAAGTATTTGACGATGAAAAAGGGGAAAAATTCCAAGATCGTCCCTCAGCAATGGATGATGAACCTCGTGCAGTCCACCTTACTTAATGTAATGAATATTCCACACTTTGGCAAGCACCAGGAGGTGAACGCTTGTGTAAAATTGCTACTGGCGAGCTACCATGGAGGATATCTCTGGTTGAACCGGCATATAATTATTGACCTGGAGCTGATCAATCATATCACCAGGATGAGCATGCAGGGCCTTGACCCACAAGACTATTACCCTAGAAATACCGTGGATCACACTCTTTCATAGAAGATTAAAGAGTCCTATGTAAATGTTGAAAAAGGTGTGCAAGGTTACAAGGTAACCTCTATTGACAGTGGCACAGTGTGCCTCACCTATCAGATGATCGCAGGAAATTTAGTCCACAAGAACAGACCGACACAAGTATCCAGGTTTGTAGTTGATCTCGTAGGAAAATGCGTAGAAGGAGTCTAAATGAATTTGTCGAAGTACTTGGTGGATCAACTTGAATTGGATTGAAGAGAAGCACAAGACCAAGGATATGAGTTCCACTTCAACTAGCTTCCTATCCCGATTGCCTTCATAGCATGGGAGATGCCAGAGGATATCATTTTTCCTGAAACCCTATTGTTTGAACTATTGGCTGCCAAGTTTAGTACATTATGGTACACGACAGATATGAGCAGGCAATGGCAGTTGAATGCCCTCTTTCATAGATACTACATCCAATTGAAGACTGCAATACAAGCCACACCTCGCATTACTCAGAACACACTCCATAGATTCAAACCCTTAATGAAGTTCAGCGTGGACCACCACTTCATATACCTAACTCCACGTGTTGATGAGCACCAGGAACAATTGCAATCCTATTATAAACTGACAGAAGAAGACATTAAAGAGATCACCAAGGAATGGTTGGCAGACCTCCTCATTGCAGCATATCCAACGAATATTTCAGATATCAACAGCCCAGAAGTTGTGCACGACACACCTGGGCCCAATAAGATGCATAAGAAAAAGAAGACAAAGAAGACCAAGGAGACTAAGAAAACTAAACATGTTCAAGATGTGGATAGCCGCTCTGTAAGGAAAAAATTGTCACACCAGAGAAGAAGGTAACGACGAAGACCTAGAAGAAGTTGAACAACAACCAGAAGATGAAGTCAAAGTTATAAAGAAAATAAAATGATCACCCTTGAAGTCTTCTATTAAGAAGAAATCCAAAGTGACCGTGACCAAGATGAAGACCACGCTCAATCCAGATGACTTCATATTTCTCCTCGCAACTTTGAATGAAGCTATAGAAGAGATCACAGAAAAGAAGAAGGCCAAGAAAGAAATGATGTACAACAAAATTGAAACTGAGCTCCAAGGAGTACAGCGAGCCCTCTGGTCTAACTACACCGCCTCCATTGCGCCTATGCCAGAAGGAACACCCGAAGAAGGAGACGAGTCAGTTCAAATTCATAGGATTGTTGACCTAGTCGTAGTACGCCTTCGAAAAGAAGAATAAGTAACAGTGCATGCCACCCAATCCCTAAATCATGCACACGAGGAAATCATAGAGCAACGCCAAGCTACACAGCAAGAGAAGGAGGCCATCCAAGAGAAGTTTGATAAAGAACACGCAAAGATCCAAAAGGAGAAGGAGCAACTTCTCATGAAGCAAATCAAGATCAAAGAAGCAGTCAACAGAGAATTTCTCTCTGTGACTGGCATAGAACATAAAGCAGAAGAACCCATAGAACGCCAAGTAATGAAGCTTGCTAAAGTCATTCAACAACTACAACAAAGAGTAGTAGAACTAGAGCTCCAAGCTATATCGAGTACTCCATAGAAAGAACATGACCAATGATAAGTGAATTCCCGAAGTACAGTAGCAAGGATTAAGGCACTCACTGAAGAATGTAAGCAATTAAGTAGTAGAAGTGCACAGATACATGAGAACCTATCCAAGAACCCTGAATTGCATAAATTGGAGTCACAGCTCCAGGAGGCAAAGTACCAAGCCGAGAAGTTACAGGTACAACTGAAGGCCCTACCGACCATAGAGAAAATGAAGAGGACCCACAAATAGTGTGTCATGCAGCAGCAGATTCATATGATCTAAAGTAAGGTCATGGAAGTGACGCAACAAATTCAACCTTTGCAGGATAGGGCATGTCAACTATTCTTAGAGATTGAGAGCCAAGGGACAGACCTGGAACAGGTCATGAACACAACATAGTAGCACTTAGAAGGACCAGTTAGTAATGCACTCATTCAGGAGTTTTCCGAGCAAGAAGAAGTAGCAAATAAATAGGTTGAAGAAGCTCGAGCAAAGCTTGAGGCCTTCGAGGCAGAGTTATCCAAATAAGAGTGACTCGGGATGAGTCACGGGTGAGTGTTTGGGGCATGCTGGCCCTCGACCAAGTTTTGAGGAATACTTGGTCATAGTTTTCTATTTGGTACTTTGACTACCTATCGAAGATGGAGCGCATAATGAAGCAGAGATCGCGGGATCTCGCCACCTTTTGTGGAACCTTTTTGGGTTTTGGGGGGAATATTGTACTGGGAAAGGGATGTCGTCCATTGTTTAGGCCTTTTTCTATGAATAAATCTAGGTCTAGGCCATGTAAGAAGAGGCCCTGTATAGTCGATGGCTTAGTGCATAAGTTGGATCTATGTGATCAGAAGTCTGTGTGACTCTAAGAGCTCTATGCATGCTATACTCTATGCGTGTTGTAATAGTGTTGAGTGCATAGAGTGTGAGAAGGCTTAGTGCTTGGATCTACCAGAGGAAAGAGGATCTAGCGAGCTGTACAGATCCCTTTTCATGTGTAGGTTAAGGGTCATTGAAGCTCTATGTTGTAACTTCTTGACCAAGATAATATAAAGAAGACTTTATGGACATAGCCCCAGGGTGGGGGCTGAACCACGGTAACTCGGTGTACTGTGTTGATGTGTTTGTCTCTCTCTTGCTAAGTGATCTGATATGTTTAGATAGATTTATTGATGCTTTGTGATTATGGGATATGAATGCATGCTAGATGTGATACATAATATTCTAAGTGCTTAATCTATTGAGTATAACCTATTTATCATTGCTAAGTGCTAGATCTGAATAATTACTGCGTTGGTCTGTGCTTTCTGCGAAGTGTATTAATGAATGTATGTTAGGAAATAACTGATGCTAAGTGCATTGTAAAAAATATAATCACAAATTTGTGTCCCAACTAAGGTTCCAGACACTTGAGTCCTGCAACCACCCCCGCCTCTACCTCGAGTGAGACTTCATCTTCTTCACAGGTGTTGCCAAAGGGGCCGGTGTTAGGGATTTTTTGGTGCTCTCTTAAGCGTTGAACCTTGGGTCTTCCCCTCTGCCAACAACAACTCACCTAGTTGTTTAAATTTTTGTTATTGTGTGTGTGCAACAACCTCCTCACAGAGCATCAATACCCTGCTTCCTTTACCTGTTGTTTACAGGAAAAATTTAACTTCTGATACCACTTGATGTTATCAGATTATCTCCTTTTACCATCTCCCTCTTGTCTGTTGTCTGCAAACAAAATTCATCTTTTTCCTCTTTCTCTTTCGCCTGAAATCTACAGACAAAAATTTGGCTCTGATACCACCTGATGTAGCCCCCCCTACTCACCCGGGGTTTTGCAAACTCCCAGTCTAGGATATTTCTTTCACCTGAGTCAGATCAACTCTTCGGGATCCCATTTGAACCCAAAAAAATTGTACACAGCCCCTTTTCCTTTTGTGTGGAGGTCCTGTCAGACCCGCCTAGTTTCTATGCTCATGATTTGACCATTATCAATCTTCCCGTTGATCGATGGTTCACAACAATTCTGGGCCACCAACGTGCTCACCCTTTACGGAAGAACCCTATCCCCATAATATGAAAGTGCTCACATGGCCTCCTTTTGATCGTGCCCATTGATCTCCTCTCCCAATGAGATCACCAACTTTAGTGCATTGCGGCCTGTGAACTAGCACGTTCACTAATTTTGCCTCTACTCCTTGCAATGATTCCCTCTCGTTGATTTCCCTTCTCATATCAACGGTCCTAATTTAATTTGGGTTTCCAGCCTTTGGAAATCTCAACTTCTCATGCTCAAAAAGATCCTTTTTCTAAGCCACTTCTTCGCATGTGTACTTGGGTTGTGTCCTTACACAAACACATGATTGTGGGTGCGGGCAAGAGTTGTTTGAGACCAACCTGATTTTCGCCCTGCAATTCACCTACAACTACCACGTATCCCTTTGTTAAAAATGTGGTTGAAATTGCGGCCCACTCAAGGAAAATTAACGTCTGAGCATGTCCTGGACCCGCAATCCTTCCCGTTCGTCGATATCTTTCTTTCGGTGATGATCTGTAATCAATGGTTGTTATCGAATCCCCTTTTCTTCCTTCTTCTTCCTCCTTCCATGCATGATCCCTTATATCCATGATATGTCAACACGTACCTCCCTTCTAAATCAATGGCTATGGTTGATTCTAGCTTTTCAGCCTTTGGGAGTTTTGACTCTCAAACTTTTAGTTCCTCCATATGACAATCCTCTAGAGTGGAATATCTATTGCCACCTGTCTCCCTGAATCTACGGCCAAGGTCCCCTCCGTGGATCTGGTCTTCGAGAATCTCAATTCTCAAATCCTCTCCATTGTTGATTGGTTATATTTTGGAGTGGAAGATCTGTTGACATGTATCCTCCCCAATCAACGGTTGTGCTCCCACTTCAGGACTTTGGCCTCCTCAACTATATCAATGGTCCTTTCACTCCCTCCTCGATCAACAATTGTGATCTTCTCCAGGTATTCAGACCTTTTCCTCCTTCGCTTTCCTTTGAAGTTCTAGATATGGCAACGCATGTCCACCTTCACATTGATGGGTCTTTTCATTTTCGGGACATTTGCCTTCAGGATTCTCAAATTTCAACAATCACAAACCTCTGGAGTGAATCCTTTCAGAGTGCCCGATCCTCTAACACCTATCCTCCCTGATCCAATGGTTATCCAACAGAGTGATTCTTCATCCTCCACGGATCCCTTCATAGATCAATGATCCATGTGCTCCCTTTTGGATCAACGACCCTTAAAAAATTTGACCTTCAGCGCTTCAGGATATTCCAAAACACTACTTCACAAAAACCCTGGAGTACAATCCTACGAAGTTCACGATCTAGTGACACCTGTCCAACCCAGATCAATGGATCCCAGCTACTTTGGTTGTTCGGGCTTTGACGATCTCAAACTTTCATCCTTCATGTTCTCCCGGAGTGTTTTCACCCAGAGTTCATGATCTTTCGCCACGTGCCCTTCTGGATCTGATGGTCCAGATTCTCTTCGACTCTTCGATGCTTCAGCTATTCCGAATTCGGGAGTTCCAAAATCCTATGCACTCATTCCTGTTGGAGTGATTTCACCCGAAACAAACGATCTCTTGATGCATGTCTCCTCCTTGATTTGAAGGCCTCTATCTACTTCGAATCTTCAAGTTTCGGGAGTTTCAACTCCTACACACTCGTTTCTCCCAGAGTACTTTCACCCAAAAACTTAGATCTTTCATCACCTGTCGCCCTGGATGATGGACGGTCCCTATTCTCTTCAGGACTTTAGGACTTTGGCAAGTCCACTTTTTTTCATACACAAGGGTTAAGTCTTGTCCACTTACCTCTGGATCCAATGATTGATGTTCCTCTTTTCTCAAATCCAATGAATTGGATCTGTTCCTATCCTTTGCGCTTCCTTCATTCACTAGACATAGATCTAATGATCCAGGATCCCTTCCACAACTGATCGGACAATTGTTGTCACTCCTCCTCCTAAGATTTTGAATTCTTCTACCTTGGAATATTTTTTTAGTGTTCAAAGGCTTCGACCTTTGAACTTTCTGCTGCAAACCCAACTATCTAGGTCTTGCTTGTGCTCTTGAATGCGTTGTCTCTTCTGAGCTTTAGGACTTAGAATAAATCTTCTTTCCACGCACTCCCTGCATTATCTCTTTCGATATTTTCTATATAATGAGTCTCCTAAGGGTCTCTTCCCTTTTGTTTCCTTCCAAAGGAAAACTTTGTGCCCTCCTTGCAACCTTCCGCTCAATGCACACCTTGCAGATATTTTCTACAGGGTGTTCAACAACTCTATGAGTATCTTCATCTAATACTCTTCTCCTTGAACTTGACAAGAGTTATCTCTATGCACACTTGCACCCGCTCGATGCCTGCATGGCAGAGCTCTATAAAATTATCAGTAACTCAGTTCTCTCTGAACTCAACACAGAGTTCTTCTTGTGCACTCCTTGCGCTTCTGCTGATGAAGGTTCAATAGTATCTCTCCTGAGCTTCTCTGAGGTTAACTCACTCTGTCAATGCACTCCTTGTGGACAAATGTGCACTCCTTACACTCGAAACTCAAAGGCGAGAAACAATTGAAACTTATACAACACTTCACCAGTTCATACATTCAAAACATGAATGACATATAAAAGCATAACAATCGATGCAGATACTTAAACACACCATGTGCAGGAAAAATTGATTTTCTATTATCTTTGTGTGTCTATACAGATGTTTTTACAAAAACTAGATTGCAACAGAGTCCCAGTTCTTTCTCCTATTCTAACTCTATTCTAAGTTATGCTTCTAAGACCTCTCTTGAGTTATGCTTCTCCTATATGATCTCTCTAAATCCTCCTAAGTCTCCTCTGAAATATGATACAAGATCTCCTTACAAAAGAGGGGCTCTACGAGCTTGTCCTCTCTCACCTAACCTCATCTATTAAATTGAAGTTTTCATAAATGGCCATATAGTCTGAATTGAACCTAGAGACATCAACCTATCAGCCATTAAAGGTGACCTTATCTTCTTCATGTTTAGATATATGTCTTGGTTTTCACTCAATCTTACAACATGGATCCGTATAGAATTATATTTCGAATTTAAAAATGGGAGGTTCAATGCCTCTCCTTCTTTGAAATGTGCATTGATGTGATGGAATGTTGGCACATTGTTGAGGTGGAGCGATGCTCCTGCATCAAATAAGGGTTGGTCAAATAATAAAGACTATTTCATTCACCTGGCGAATCCACTCCATGAAGAAAGAACATGATGGTGACTTCAATGATACAGGATGGAAATGGCAATGAATGATATCCTTGCTCAAAGGTATGAATTTTTTTATTTCTCAAACATAGTTGGTTTTCCACATCCAATGCCTACTATAGATGAATGGGACGACTATATTCCTAGATTCTGAGGAAGCAAGTATGATCATCCAGGTGATAACTTATCAAATTTTCATAGATGCATGCTTGAATATGATTTTGTTCATGAGGATGTCTTAATCAATATGTTCATATTTTATTTGGAAGAACATTCTCGTGAATGGTTTCAATCCCTCCCCAATGATAGAATTTATTCTTTGAATGATTTTCACATTGTTTTTCATCATCATTACAAAAACAATTATCCAACTGATATTCTTTTTGAAAACTATTGTAAAGAATTTGAACCCTACATCCAACATTCAATTAGTATTCCTTTTGGTTATAAGGATGTTGGTGATAGCAACACTATAGACACATGTTTCCTTGATTTGAATGTCTCTCGCAGTTTTGACTATGATATAAAGGTTGTCCTAAATTCTGATAAAGATCAAGTTATTGATATGCATCCATCATCTCAAGAACATCTTGAAACAAAAAATTATGAATACCAAGATTTAGAATTTTTTTACAATTAGCCTATTTTTGATGAATATTTTAGTGATGATGATAAGCAAAATTTCTTCATGACATCTTTGGAACCTCTCAGCATTGTCCCTTTATATGATGTTTATGAATATGATTTTTGGGAATACATTGGAGGTGAAACGAAAGAGCTACAGAAGCAACTTATCCTACCTTTATCACCAAATGATAACCAGTAGATTGCATAAATTAGTAAGTATTCATTTGTCATTCTTGAACCTGGACCTACTGAAGAAATCGAACAGAATGCGATTCATAGTGAAAGTAGTGTGCAGATTTTCTCCCTTGTAGGCTTCTCGAATGGAGAACACAACATTGTCAAAGGAGTAGTTTATACACACAGTCACCCAATTCATTTGAAAGGTAAAAAGAGGTATTCTTGTATGATTTTGATGATCCTGTGGTAAGATATATGGAGTTGTATTGGGGTCATCATTATTATATTTATGAATTCATAAAGGCATATTTCCATAGTTGTAAGAATGGGCATTTGATTCATTTCTTTTTCTATTCTCTAGTCTTCTCGGCCATATATATGCTTAAAGATGGAAGTATATTTTAGTTTGTGATCCAATTACTTGAATGGTTTTATTGGCTTTACCATATCACTTGAGAAGGCAACAAAATTGGATAGAAGTAGGAATGTATATAAATAAGCTTGTATTTTCGAGTATTTGTTTTTCAGTTTGGTGTTGTTTGTAGAAGACTAACAACAATAAGACTCCATAGCCCAATGGAGACACTGGTGGCTTCAAGATTGTTTCAGTTTTTAGTTTGGATAAAGTTCCGGGGATGTTCTCAGTATCAGGTGCAAGTTTTTATGTTCTTGGAAGCTCACAAGGAGCATGCCATCCCCTGTGGAGCCAATGTTAGGACATGAAATGGTTAGGTGTACTTGTTTCCAATTCAACAAGAAAGTTTGTAGTGTACTTATGAGTACCTCATGCACTTATCTTTCATTATTGCAACTAAGAAATGTGTTAAGGGGAATTTTTTGGTTTTTAGCGCCTTCATTTAATAATATTTTCAAGGATTATGTCACAAAAATTTCTAACAGTTTCCTTGAAGCGCGCTATTGGATTTTGAACTTGGCATTGAAAACTGGCACTGCAGACTAGAGATGCAGATTAGTTGAAGGAGACTTCAAGTTTGGATGCCTCTCAAATATACCAAATTAGGTTCACAAAGTACTAGCATCAAACCTAGGTGTATCAACTATTCCTTGACGATCTGCATATTGTTCAAAGGTTGAAAGAGGAGTTTATGGTGCTAAAATTACGGGTGTCGCGAACTGTTCAAGCCCATTTGTTGCCAACTCTCAAACCCACTTCTATGGCGCTCTAAAATCTACCCACCAGTCAAGACTATAATTTGAACCTCACCTTATCATTTCCTTTGCAATAAATCCATTTGTCCTACTAATACCTTAGCATTGTGAATTGCTTAATTTGACTTTGCGTCACCACTGCATGTTGTGAACTAGGCGTTGTGAATCCTCTGTTTCCAGATTTTTGAAACCCTCATTTTTTGCATCGATATGAAGCCCAGTATTAACCAATTGTATGATATCCCTATCAAATATGAGCAATATGGTTAAGAATTTGTAGAATTAATCTAAAATTTCATACCATATTGGCCCTGCAAACTAACACTATTGTTGTTGAAACCCTGTTTTAGCAAAGAAATTTCAGTTGTCTTTATTTTACTACAAATCTCAATGGTTGTCCCTTTTATCCTCCCTTCTGAAATGTGATATATTTCATACCACTGAGGTGTATAATATTTGTACAAGGTGAACTATAGGAAAACAACTATGTCATTAAACTCTAAAATTCTTGTTTATCCTGTTTTCACACACCAACTGTCATAACAAATTATAGAAAGTATTATTCAAGCAGTGATTATGGATAGTAAACAAGACAAGAATACTCAAAAGGGAGGGCATATGAGGACTGATCCATATGATATGCATTTCATTAACTCCGAACCATTTTCAAGGAAGTCTTCCAGAGGGTGGGTTGCCTTATTTTTGTCAGAAAATGCAAAGAGGGCATCTTGAAGTGGAAAAAACGAATTTAGATATGTTGGCTAAGATAGATACCAGAAGGAGTACCAAAACCAGAATATGAATACAAAATGATCTGCCACATCAACATCATTTTTGTCAAGGTTTATTGTTTTTCACGTAGTTACAACATTAAGTGATGGTTTTGGATTTTGAGTTAAACTTAGCATCTTTTTATGTTTCTTCAAGGTTACTTCAGGTTGAAATAAACTTGCAACATCTTGTGGAAGGTATATCCTTCTTCAGGTACAAGTTTTGAAAGTTTGGAATTGTTTTGCAAGAAACAATATGCTACAGGAAAGTTCACAGCGCCTGGACTCACTGGCGCTATGAACTGGTAATTTGGGACAGTTTGTGGCAATTAGCACACAACAAAGTCATGTTTTGATCGTAAATTTTGAATGCCAATCTGGGTTCTTCTGAATTTTTTTGTGGATAAGAACCATATTACCATTGAATTTTTGACACAATATCATTTCGACCCAGTTCGTATTTTTGGAGAAACGTCAAAATCATCACCCAGAGGAAAGTTTGTAGCACATGTTGTCAAAGGCGCTACAAACTCTAACAGTCTAACAAATCTGAGCTATGGGAAGGATGCCAGCTATCAGGGAAGGTTAGAATGGTTTCCTAAGAGTTATTTGGACATGAGGGACATGTGTTCCATCTCCAAATCAAGCATCATGACCTGTTTAAAAAAGGCATTTATCACAATAGAGAAGATCCCAAAAAATAGGAATTTGTTATGTTTTTGTTGCAATCTTTTGAAACAGACTCCTAAATGGAGGAGAATCCTATGTAGCTCCTTGGTTTCGACCTCCTTAGAGTAGAGAGAGATAATTCACTATATATGAAGTGTATTTTTATAAGGAAAGGGTTGGATTCATGACCTAAGAGAGGAGAGAGTTGGAGGAGCAGTTTAGCTGCTCATTTGTAAGCCTGAGGGCCTGTTGTAATTATAATTTATTCCATTAAAGATTCATGAGAGTTGTTTATCATCTTGTCTTATTTGTTTTATAATTTATTTTTATCTTCTTGATTGAATATATTGCAGGTTTTGAGGATCAATGGCTTCATTTGATTAATGGATCTCTGAGCAGCAAAGAATTTGTTGTAGATGGTCTATTAATCATTGTTTTTGTTCAAGCATTTTTAAATCTATTCTACAGAGAGGATCTCTGTTTAATAGACATTCTTCTTTGTGTTCACTTATTCCTTCTAATAATAATCATATAAGCTCTTAACCTAATATTTACCTTTATTTCCTTCAATCTGCAGAGTGGTTTTGAATCCATGCCCAATGGTAGATCATTGATCTACAATCAGATCATTCCCCTCTTTCTTGTTGATCCACCCAATTTAAATTGATTTAATTTTTCAAATTTTGATGGGTATTAGGATTGTTCTTAAAGAATTCTAAGAACAAATTCTAGTGCTCACACAAGTTTCATACCTTTATTCATTACAGGATGGAGTTATGCTTGTTGAAATTTAGGGTTTGTGACTAATCCAAAAACTAGTCCCGCGAGATTGAGGTAAAGTTTGATGAAGATGTTATTCTCATGTTGTTGAAGTTAAGGAAGGTATGCAGTTATGTGATCACATACATCAAGTTTCTACATTATTAAAGGTATTCTTTCTATGTGTTATGTTTTGATGGTTATGGTATATGCTTAAGGCATATGTTGGATGGTTTGGCACATGATTTTGGCATATGGTTTGAGGAGAATCTTAGATATTGGGCACATAGTTTGAGATGTACTTTGGTATATGTTTACATGTTTGAGATGTATCTTAGTACATGGTTGATGTATTTTATGGTACATGTTTTAGTACATGATTGATGGATGTTATGGTACATGCTTTAGTACATGGTTGATGGCTATTATGGCACATGTTTGAGGCATATATTGGTACATGGTTTATGGATATTGCACATGCTTGTTACATGGATGATATGAAACACATTTATTAGCATATTATTTGATGCACATATTGTTTATGGTCTTGGTGTATGATTTATGAGAGTGGATCTAGTACTATTGATGATGTTATTGATGATGAGCTATCAATATCAGTGACAAGGACAATGATAGGTTGTAAGATGATGGTGACAGGTTGATTACTAGGGATAGTGATTATTAGTGACAGGTTGATTATCAACGACAAGTTGATTATCAGTGACAGGTTCATTATTAGTGACAGTTTCGGTGACAGGTTGAGTCTACACTTGTATTTTAGGGTGGAAGCAAGGGGCAAGGAAAAGGGGTCGTAGCATCCTTCCGGTTGGAGCCAGAGAATATAGGGAGTTGGATCCTCCTTCAAGTTGGAGCCTATAAATTAGGGATTCATAGCCTCCTTCCAGTTGGATCTAGAGAATACATGGAGTTGGAGCTTCCTTCAAGTTGGAGCCTCCTTCCAGTTGGAGCTGGAGAATTCAGGGAGTTGTATCTTCCTTCGAGTTGGAGCCTATAAATAGGGGGTTGGAGCCTCCTTCCAATTGGCTATGGAGAATTTGGAAGTCAGTTCTTCCTATGAATATAATCTTTGATATATAAGAAAAAAATTTGTGGTTTTCTCCCATTTTGGTTTCCACGTAAAATACTAGTTTATTGTGTATTTGTGTATGATGTGATACATTGTTTATGGTTATATGTTTATGATATGTTAAGTGCAATCATAAGTGACTGGAATCATTGATAATTTAATGTTGTGGTTTAAATTGGTAAAAAGTGCTCAATATTGATTTACCCCACCACCCCCCTCTCAGTATTGGTGAATACTCCAACACTTAGACCTCTTATCAGAAAAAACAATGATAATAACTTAAATGAAAAGTTTGGGGAGAAGGAGTATACTGAATTTCAAGAATAAATTCATCCACTACAAGATGATAATGAAGTTATCCATATCACTCAAAATGACTATGAGAAATCTTTAAATTATAAATCTCACAATGTAAATCAATGTGGAGGTCAAGGGAGGTTATCATTATGGCAATATAGATTATTTTATGATGCCTTGCAAGCTGAATTACACAAGAAATATGATCTGATACCTAGGAATGTTATGGATAAAAATGATAATCAACCTCCATCCAAAAAATTACCAGTAAATCAATCTAAGGATAAATAAAAATAATAAGTCACTATTGCAGAGAATATTGATACCCAAGAACGGGTAAAGGGGAGAAATGAACATAAAGATATGGATAAAAAATTTCATCATTTTAATATTGAGCATGAATTGGGAAATATCAAGATACATGTACCTCTAGTAGAGTTGGCCAAGAATCATATCTATCAAAGGAAAATTGAAAAGGTTATGCATGGAACATGTTTCAACAATCAAACAAATTCCTTAAATATACATGATGAACTCCCAAATATTATGTTTGGAACACATATAGATAACAAAGAAGAATCAATTTATCCTTTCTATATTACTCTAAACATACATGATAAGTTGATACATAATTACATGTTAGATTATGGAGCCTCCCACAACCTCACGCCCAAAATCAGGCTACTTGGCCCATCATGATATAATGTATATACATCTGAAAGAATAGGTCTATATATCTGTAGTTGCTACAAAAAGGGAGACTAATGCATGTGTCTCATGATTGGCATTGGCTACCCACATCAATAATCACAAAAAAGGACTTGGTACATCAATCACATGATTCTACAATATCTGAGGGACCTCCTTGACCCTCATCATCAACACACCCATGGTGAACCCCTTGAGGATCCTCCTCACCTCACAGAGGTTCTTAGTTGCATCCTTATATCCCTTTCCATCCTCTTGATATTTTGCATCCCTAGCCTTATGGAAATTAAAGGCCATTCCAACTAGATGAACTAGTCCTGTAGATTTTCACATACACTCTTATGTGACTAATTTTTGGATCCGAAAATTACTTCCTTGTGATCTAATAGTAAAATCCTAGTTGTTATCACTAAACAATTTTACAATGAAAATTATTGATTGAAATTACATGCAGCAAAAATAAAAAAGATAAGAGATGAATAATCAATACATATGAGACACAATATTTATGTTCTTGTAACCTTATCAAATCCAAAATTTCTAAGGGAAAAACCAGCCCTCCCAACCAAAACAATATCACCAAATTTGAGGACAATATTGTCCTCTCAACCAATATAAATATCACCAAAAATATGAGGACAACCTTGTCCTTGAATAACCATACAAATTTGAAAACCAAACCTCAACACAATCCTAGAAATATCTTTTTCCCACAAATTTGTTTCAGACCTCTTATATGAATTGATGATGTCACCTATCGACCCTGTATGGACCAAGCCACCTAGCACAAGTGCAGACTCACTTATGCTAACTCCATTCTTCCACAATTATTGAAATGTCACAATGACTTCTCACCTTCATATACAAGTCCAATGAGTGATTTTAGGCACCCCTTCTAAACTCAACAATTAATTAGAATATGTTATTCCTCTTTGTGGATTTGACACCTCATCGCAATCCCACAAATCCCATAAAATTTCTCATGACGCCCTAGCCTCATTATAGGGATGATTTCACTAAACCTAAAGGATAATATTGTGCCAACAAATATTCCACATGCTTGACACCTTGGCCTCTTGTGGGAACACCTCTTAAAGATACAACAAGAAACACTCCATATTAGTGAGGGAGGTATCCCATCCACCATCATTTGGATGTACCTATGTCTCCCACACTGGAAGTGACTCTGTCTCCTCTACCACAGTTGCACTCCAATCCTCTTCAATAGATGCTCCCTCTGTCACTGAAGGAAATCCTGTTGTCCAATCTATCTCACTGGTTAATCCCTCTTTAACTGAAGAAAATCCTACTCCCTACTCTTTTGTCCTGTTGACTAACTACCTCCTCTATCACTATAGAAAAACTTGTCGAAACAAATGAATCCTCCATGGAGGGAACATAGAACCTGGAATCCTCCTACATATATGCCTCCTATATATCCTCCTCAACCCATGACACATGTCTATCAGTCCTGGAAGATGCCTCTCTCCCACCTAAACCTGAGGGGGAACTCCCTCTAATCCAACTAACTCTCTCTGAGATCGAGATCCCTATGAGTTTGCATGATCCCTCTAAAACCTGAATCCCTTTGAATCTTCACAACCTTTGGATCCATATTCTCCCTCTAAACCTGAGGAATTCCTCTAAAGTCTAATCTCCTATGAATAGTCTTGGGAGGTTTCTCATCCCTACTGGATTGTTAGGGCTAACTCCCTATGAACTATAGCTTCCTCTAAGCCATAAATACTAATGGGGAGACCTGCCTAACCACTATTAGAGCCACCTACTCCCTATTTTCTACTGGTGGGGCCATCTGCCTCACCCCTAGTGGAGCCACATGCTATATAGGTTTACCTCCCTAAATCCAAGAATCACCATTTATCTGAAGCTAGATCATCTGGGAACAAACAACACTTATCCCTTTCAAAACAATATGTGGTATCCCTTTCTCTCAATCTTCGAGACTAAGAGAAAACTTCTCCTAATTTATGGAACCCATAACATATTCTACACCCTTATCACTTCTCTTGACTCCAATTGAAATTATATTGTACTAGATCCTCATATTGCATGCTTTCCTCTCATTCCAATATCCACACACAAGTCTGATCTAGTCTTTGTTAAAAGTTTCAAATAACTCTTTATCACATTTCATGTGGAAATATTCTCCTCTATCCACCAACCAATTCCCCCTACTGGAGATACCTTAAAGGGTGGAGACCAACAAGATATCCCTCTAAAACCTGTCTGCAACCTCATCAACCTCTATTGTTGATGCTTGTTTCCTTCTTCCCCCTTCCTCTCTGGTGTGGACACTATGAAGCATAGTGCCCAAAGTCATGACACTCAAAATATATGATCTTATTAATATCCTTTCTCTGTCTCGTTTCTAGATATGTTTCTCTATCAGGAGAATCCCTTGTCCCGGGAGAATCTCTCTTGCCTGGAGAACCTCTTATGCCCTTCCTAGTGAGGGATACAAAGACCTATTTCTCATCACTTCTACACTTCACCATACCATTCATATCATCCCTATACACCAACTGAGTCTCCTCCTAGACACAATCATTCAATATCATCTCAAACCTTGAAAACATATCTTGTGCATAGATCTCCTGCACAAAAGGTTCCCAAAACCTGGGAATACCAACTCAACATCCAATAACATATGTCCATTCTAGAAAAACACTACATATTCCTACTCCTCAATCCATGAGGCTGAGAACACACTCTTGGCACCCTTAGCACATTTTCCACTTGCAACACATCCCCTGACTCCATCTGAAATACCACTGCTCCAGATCCTTGTACTACATGCATGTTCCTCCTACCAATCTCCCCATACATACCTAAGTTAGACACTATGAAACTCACAAACAAATCATATGACCCTGTCATGTGTCAATGGTTCCCACTTTATAAGAACCATGTAATCCTTCAAGGCAAGAATCCTTCTCATCCAAGTCACGACCATCCAACGAAATTCTACCCAATTCCATCATCCAAGTCACAAAAAAACTCTTTGTATCTACACATTCTCCAACTGATCATGTGTCCTTTCTCTAAACAGTCCTGAGTTGCAGATGGACACTCAGTATAGTCCACTCTAGACCACCACAACTCATCTCTCCAAGTTCCCTCAACCTCCTGGGTCAAATACCTCATACATTGTCATACCTCGACAATGTACAACTCTTCGGCCCCATGAAAACTCTATCTCATCAACCTACAAAATGTCTAAATATATCTCATCCATGCCAAAGCACCTGAGCTACACCCATCGTAGTGCACCATGACAAGTCATTGGAAGTCCATCCACAGGGTTGAAAATCTACCACACAATATATTGTTGTGATATAATATCTCTTCCAATCCACCAAAACTCCCAACATGCCACACCATTGAGATGCAATAGTCCACAACTCCTCTTCTTGACAGTCTTCTCCATGTCTCAAACTAGAGACCATATAACCTATTTCCACCTGCAACCGTCACTATAGCTCTCTCTCAAAGCTACTTCCTCAACACTACTACAAATCCATCTCATATTTGTCACTTGTGACCTTCCTGGAATAAGAACAAGAATATGAACAACACTATTCCAGTGTTGTAGCCAAAATGTGGCTCAAGATTATCCACTTCTATTCATATCCCAAGCTCTGATACCATGTCAATTTTCACATACACTCTTATGTGACTAATGTTCAGATCTGAAAATTTCTTCCTAATGATCTAATAGTAAAACCCTAGTTGTTATCACTAAACAATTTTACACTGAAAATTATTGATTGAAATTACATGCAGTGAAAACACAAAATATCAGAGATGAATCATCAACACATATGAGACACAATATTTATGTTCTTGTAACCTTATCAAATCCAAAATTTCTAAGGGAAAAAACATCCCTCCCAACCAATACAATATTACCAAATATGAGGACAATGTTATGACCCAAGGGGGGCATATATATGGCTAAATGTATATGATATGACCCCAAGGGGGGGAATATATGGGCCTAAATTTACATGTAATGTGTAAATACATATGTAATAGGGTCAACCTAGTGATAAAGGGACCTCATGTGAAAGTGTGAATAGCTATATAAAAGAGATAAAGTATTTATTATTGACATGTGAATTGTGAAGTATGAATGGTATTGGGTTATTTGGAGGGGGTTCCCCTATTCTTTAAGGCATTATTGTGTAACTTATCTATATTGGAGTTTTTCTCCACATTGAAATTATGTACATGGTGTTTCCTTCTGTAATTTTATGATATTTTGAGTAGTTGGACCATAACATTTGGTATCAGAGCTCAAGGTCTTGGGGTTTCGTTGCTTCATCTGAAAGACCTTGGAATTTTTGCTATAACTTGTTTTCTATGAATTTGCAGAAGGAACCACTTGGAGGATATTTAGTAGACGGATCAAGGTACATGGAGTTAATATTTCATCTCCTAGGGCCTTATATTTTCTAAGATATAGCCTATGTAAGATAGGGTTCTGAAATTATCCTGAATTTAGTCATCGAGGAATTTTCGCTATAAAATTATTTCTGTAATGTTTCAGACCCTACAATATGGAGGATATTCATATAAATTATCATGGTATCTGTGATATGACTTTTAGCTTCTAGGTCATCATAATTTTGTAGATACACCCTGTGGAAGATAGGATATCTGATTATTCCTATTGACTAGTCTCAAACAAGTCTTCCGAGTAAAACGCCATAACTTATTCATAGAGGATCCAAATTGAGTGAGACGAGTTGAATTTAATAGTGGACAGGCCATAGTATTTTTGGTACAGTTTTTAGAATTTTGTATCAATTATTGTGCACGGGAAACGTTGTACAAGTTCTCTATCGGAAAGGCCAAAAATCATTAAGGTGTGGAGAAGTTACCATAACTTCCACTTGGCACATCCAATTTTGGTCAGACCTATGGAATTTCAAGGAAGAAATTTCAGAGTACTACAGGTCAAAATTTCAGACTAAGAAGAGCCGAAATTGTAGAGATACATCATAAGTAAGGTCGGCCAGGAGGACAGACTCCAAATTAGGGTTTCAAAGGTATGTTCACTTAAAACTATCATAACTTTTGATTGGAATGTCCGATTGAGATGATTCAAAATCCATTGGAAAGATAATACATAGAATAGAATATTGGAATGAGGATTACAACTATTTTAGATCTTTATCCGTAATAAATTGAGGTTGGCATTTGAGGGTTGGGATTAGACCTCAATTAAGAATCAATGGAAATACCTGAATTTACAGGAGATGAAGATAAATATGAAATCAAACCTATGGAATGGTTGAGGTTGGTAAAATAATATAATATGAATCCTTTGAAGGAAATAAATTATTTTTTTGATGAAGTTTGGAAGTGGTGGATGAGTCTTGATCAAAATACTAGATGGCACTGCACATAGGAAGAATTTGAAAAACTCTTCTCAGATAAATGGATTAGGGATACAAAAATGGAGGAATTGTATATAATTCAAGATGATTTAAAAGAAGCAAAGGAAGAGATTAAGAAAAAGGATGAGGAGTTAACTAAGATATTATCCCTTAATGAATTAGTCCTTAAAGAGGTTAAGAACCTAAAGCAAGAAAATATTAGCAAAGGTAAGTGGATAAAATATGAATCAAGGGAAGATTTAAAAAATAAAGATGAAGATATATGTAAATTACGAAGCCACAATAAAAATCTATTGGATGAGGTTAAGAGATTGAAAGAAGAAAACAAGAACTGTCAAAATAAAGAAGAAAGAAGAATCTTGTGTGAAGAATCTACCAAAAGACTGCAAGAGAAAATTTGCAACAAGGTTTAGGAATCCTTAAATATAGATGAGGTTAAGTCAGAAATGCAAGCAAGAATTGAAGAAGGATGTCAAAATTTGATAGATGGGGTCACTTGGAAGCTTCAAAAGGAGAAAGAAGACAATATTCAAGAAGGTCAACAAAAGATACTTGAAGAAGTTGAACTCCATCTAGAGGATGTACATGCCAAATATGATGGTATTATCTCGATGGCTAGAGTAATCAAAGACCAAGAAAATATGATCGATGATTTTATTGTTGCTGAAAAGAAGATAGATGAAATGCATGTGCAGAGTGATGGAAGACCATCAAATGTGAAACTGTATCGACACCCTCATTACCAAGATGCATTTCAAGGAAGACAAGAAATATGATATCAACATTATGAAGGAAGAATATGGAATTGTTTTCAATATTAATGGAACAAGGCATCACCAAACTACTCTTCAACAAGATATTATCAGAGACCAACAATGACTACAAATTGGAGAAGCTTCAACAAAAATACATGTAATCAAAGGAAAGAAAATTATTCAACAACTAGACACCAAGGATTAAGACTGAAATGAATTGATTTCGGATGGATATATCATCAACAATGGAATGAATAAAGAAGGAACATAAGAAAATCACAATACTTGGTTTCATCACATGTGAAGCCTTTAAATGCAAAGCTTTGAGGACAAAGCTTTTTAGAGGGTACTATGTTATGACCTAAGGGGGGAATATATATGGCTAAATATATATGATATAATCCCAAGGGGGGGATATATGGGCCTAAATGTACATGTAATATGTAAATACATATGTAATAGGGTCGGCCTAGTGATAAAGGGGCCTCATGTGCAAGTGTGAATAGCTATATATAAGAGATCAAGTATTCATTATTCACATGTGAATTGTGAAGCATGAATGGTATTGGGTTATTTGTAGGGGGTTCTCATATTATTTAAAAAGTTATTGTTGGGCCCGAGATATGATCATATTCATGACGTTATTATACACTTTCTTCCATATGTATATATGCATTTTTATCTTTCATAGGAGCTTTTTGAAGAATTTTATGGTAAAATGATATAATCGACATGAGGTACGTATAATTTGTGTTTTGTGATTCAATCAAGTTTAATTTATCATATTTTATGGTTTCTAAGAGTTAATTCATGTTTTTCTACTATTACAAGACAAAACGCACCATGTTTCTTTGTTCGACACTCGTTCCGGCACTTGATCCAGCACTCGTTCTGATACTTGATCCGACACTCGTTCCGGCACCCAATATTGCACAAAAATGCAAGGCAAGTTGGCAGTTATGGTATTAACTGCCAGTGGTGGACAAATCGAACACATTGGTTTTGTTTGTCATTTCCCCCTCCAGCTACTAAGCTCAAGACAACTCGATTTCAGTTGTCCAGAGAGGGTGCTTATTGGGTTCCTCCATTTTGTTAGTTATGGCCTCATTTAATGTAATTTTCCGAATTTAGAGGTGGTTCGACCCTCCTGTGGTTGACCACCTAGGTTGTAATCTTATAAATACTGATAGGATGATCATTAGATTGTTAACCAAGTAGCATAAGCATTAGAATTTCCAGAAAAAATGATTTTGCTCTGTTTCTAGTTTTACATTGCCAGAATAGTGCCAAAACTGCGTTTTTGGATTTTTATGGTGAATTTGGACTATTGAGTTCGTGGTGTGCTTTTAGAGAGTGACCACGACTTGTTGGGGGGTCCACTAGCAGTCTGGTAACTGTCTTCATGTCTATTTTGCATTTTTCTAATTTAAATTGTCTTTTTATTTTCCTGTGCATGTATATTTTGTATTTAATTAATTAGTTTATTCTAGCTTACTGTTTTACTTCTTTTTGCAAGTTAGATGGTGATTTGTGATAGTATGTATTGATTTGATAGATTAGGAACATGATTGCAAGTCTATTTACTAATTCTATGTGCAATTAAAAAGTCTCTCTCTCACTATACTAACCCCACATGCAGTTAGATGTTAGATTGTGCTTTCTTTTATATTTTTACAGTCAAGCTTAGAACAGATTTTTAATTAGAACAGAGCATAGTTTTAATATGGGTTTCTTCTGAAAAAGATTGATGGATGGATAGATTTACTTCCAGTTTTTGAATCATAGCTTGCTTACTTCAGTTTTAGATAGATTTCACTTGCTTAGTTATTGGTTAAATGTAATTGTCAATTCACTTTTTAATATCATGTTTTTAATTTCTAGTTTCAGTCATTTTCTTATTGTTAACACTCTGTAAATTCCCAGAGGTTGTCAAAGTAGAAGAATTTACAAGAGGTAACTTTATCCAACCACTTCGAAACTAGAATCTAGCCCTACCAGCTTCAAAAAGGGATCTCTCTGTATGATTTCGTTATGTTTTAACCTTGAGATATTAGGATAGTTAAACAAAATAAGTTTGAATGGTTCGTTGTTGTTTTTGTTAAGTTGGATGAAAAGGGTTTTACACCTCCATTGGGCTATGGGGTCTATATCATAAGGAAAGAGGTCTAAACATAAATTAAAAGATTCTTTTCACAGGGCAAGATAATGCATTCATTGGATTCTTTAGCAGTAAAGTGATGAATGGAAGAAAACATGAGAATATCAATTAAAGTAAAGAAGCATTTAAGAATTTATTCACTATAATATCATAAAGATAAACATTAAGATCTTTCAAAGCCGGAAACAGGGTATACAAAGATAAATCCTGCAACATGCACTAGTTTAAAAGATTAGATTAGAAAACAATATGACAACTGAGGGAGAAAAACATTTAACATAGAAAAGAAAACATCACCAATGAATAACACGTGAGAATCCTGTGAAACATCCCTTTGTATTACTAGAAGATCTCTTGATAAAAATTACAATCTTTCTAGCTTACAGGGCATAAAGATCAACCCTTGGTACTTCAAAGTTTGAAGTATTTATAATAAAAAATTACATATGATCCTATCATTAAAGATCAGGACGTGGAAATCTAAATTTAGCTAACTAACTCAAAAAGATACAAAAATTAAGGAACTGTTTGATGATGTGTAGAAATTTTCATGTTGATTTCTGGGGTAAACCGTTGGTGAGTCCTCTGCACGACCTCGTCTGATTTGGATAGTTCACTGGGCTTGGACAGCTTATCTTCTACTCGATAAAATTGCATAAATATTCCCATCGAAGGTTACTGGGAATGTTGACTTTAAGCAATCTTTGGTATAATTCATCCATCTCTGTATACTTGGCAAAGTTGGCTTGATGATGAAAATGTACTGGATCTCATGTTGTATGTTGATGTCTGACTGGAAAGCTTCTAAGAATTCCTTGCCTATGATACTGCCCTGTATTCCCGAGAATTTTGAACTGTCTTTAGCCACGGTGGCTAGTTTCTTTTTATAATCAGAAAGTGTCATTAACTTGTCATTTATGACCCTTAAGCCAGGGAGGCCTTTCTTCTGCAGAGCTTCAATTTCTGAAAAATATTTGCACTCCTATGTCCATAGTATGGACTTTTTCCTTGAGTTGTAACATCAATCCTCTTTTGGTTAGGACCCTCTTGACCTTGAGGATGGTTTCTGTCCTATCTTCAATTTTCAAATCCTCTAACTCTTCTCTAGTTTTTGAATTCAAGAATTTAATGATCTCAGTGTCTTTTGCAGGCATCTCTCCCAATTATCCCCTTATTTTCTCAATCGCCTTCTTGCTTCTTTGCACCAGTTCGTTCTGCTCGAACATGATTTGTACCATAGGCCATATTTAATTTATGGATTTGGTGATATCCATCCAGACATTTTCCTTGACCTCGGCAAGTGTTTTTCCTACCACTATTTGCTTTTGAAGTTGTTGCAATTCCTGTTTGAGCTTGTCTGAAGTTTGTTTCTCCTTGGAGTAACTGGTTTGGTAAGAAGACTTGAATTCCTGAAGGTTCTCAACCTCCCTTTTAAGTCTGCTAATCTTTGTCTCTTGCAAGTTCATCTCTTCCATGGATTTTTCCAGTTCTACTGTCTTCTCCAGAGTTGTCAATGAAGTTGTTGTGGGAGTTTCTACTGAGGGGATTCCTGCTGTGGATGTTGTGCTTACTCCTGTGAGTGGAACTGCTCTCAATGGAATGACTTCCATAGGCTTTGATTGTTCCTTCTCTTTCAATAACCTTTCCAGTTCTGCTTCCATCTCTTTCAACTGTGCATTCTACTCCATAATCAACTTGAGCATCTCATCCTTTTCCCCTTATGTCTCAGCTATCTCCTTTGTCTGTGCATCTTCTGTTGGTGACAATTTCAACTATTTCCTCAGAGATGCTATATCGAATTTTTTCTCTTTAAGCATCTCCTCAACTGCTTTCACATTTGAGGGGTCATACCTAATCTTGAGGATGAATTCTTCCAATGTCTTAATTCTGTTATCCTTTGCAAAGGATGATATCTTTTCTAATTTCAGTTGTGTCTAGACATTGCTCAGAGATACCTGTAATTTAGTGGCCGCAGTAGGAGAATTTTCCAACGTGGATAAAATCATTTCCCCAGTTTGCCTATGCAGATCCATTTGATCAGCAAGATGCACATCCCTAGTATGAAACTCGAATGTTTCCCTTTTGTAATCAGTGATTGCTTTGGGGTCTGGCACCTGTGCTTGTAGAAATTCCATATGAATTCTACCCTTTTTTGTATTGAATGCAGACAACAATCTGTGTTGTTCCGTTGATGTCTTCTTCCAAAACTGAGCATAAGTACTGTTGGTCAGTGTCTAATTTTTCTTTTTGATCAGGTCATACTTCTCAAAAACACTCAATTTTGGTCCTCCTTGTTACCCATAATTTTGGTTGTCATGATGATGTATTGATTATGGTACACTCAAGCTCTTCATTAGAACTTTCTCCTGAGAAAAGTTACTTTCTTCTCTTGCCAAAAATATGTTTTTGAGGAAGGTTTGCAGGCTACCAATACATTTGCCTGCGAGAATGTATGATTCTCGCAGGCTACCCTAAGCCAGGGTGCGAGAAGTTCGCACTGTGTCTAACTACTAGGGTACGAACCCTTTCTAAAGAAGAGAAAAAGAAGAATTCTTGAAGCTTCTAGAAGGGAATCTTCTAGAAGGATGAGATGGAATTTGAATGGTTATCTAAGTACTGACTTTCTTAATATTTTAGGATCATTCCTATCCAAGTAACTAATTCATTCTCTCTTATATATTGATGGGATTCTCATAGAAGAGGTTAGCAAGAAAACAAGCAAGAGAGACATTAAAGAATTAGTGATTGTGTGAAGGACTGAAGCTACAACAGCTAAGGAACTCCAGCAAGTTTAACAAAGGTGGTTGATCTTCTTCATGAAAGTGAGCAAGTGTGTGTGTCAGAGCTAAGGGTCATCAAAAGGAGGCTTGCAACATCAAGGCTCAAGTTGTAAGTTTTACTTTCTATCAATATAATACAGTAATGTGTCCCTTTCCCATAAAGTTAATCGCACTTTATTGTATAACTCCTTGATCATATACATAGATTAATTATTGAATAGAATGTGCTTTCTTCACTTCGATTGGTTT
>ML786366.1:214707-226283 GCA_009831015.1 Picea engelmannii | reverse complement strand
CTTTGGGAAGGAAATAGGGTCCTGTTCTCTGTTAGAATTAGTTAGCCTTCAATTATTTCCATGAGTGTGCTAATCAGAGACTGGTGCTGAAGGTTCCTGCTTTGGGAAGGAAATAGGGTCTTGTTCTCTGTTAGAATTAGTTATCCTTCAATTATTTCCATGAGTGTGCTAATCAGAGACTGGTGTTGAAGGTTCCTTCTTTGGGAAGGAAATAAGGTCTTGTTCTCTATTAGAATTAGTTATCTTTCAATTATTTCCATGAGTGTGCTAATCAGAGGCTGGTGTTGAAGGTTCCTGCTTTGGGAAGGAATTAGGGTCTTGTTCTCTGTTAGGAGATAGATAACCTTCAGTGTGCATTATTTCAGTTAAGCATTAAGTTCATGAAGTGTGATGATCGGAGATAGGTGCTGAAGATTCATGCTTTGGGAATAGGGTCATGTTCTTTGGTTATAGAATAGTTGGTCTTTTCTGTTGCAGTATCTTGTGTTATTTTAATGTAATCCAGGATTCTTCAATTAATCATTTATTTAAACTTTGAGCTCTGCAATAGGTAGATTGCTTTTCTGTGATTCAAGTTAGAACTTCAGTACATTCAAGGCAAGTATGATTAATATAGTTTCCTTTACTACAACTCTAGGTTGCTTTTGAAATTGATCATATATAGTGCGTGGTTACCTTTGAAATAAACAGACTTCCCTAGGTTGACAATTTATGTAGCACTTGATTGTTTAAATAAATAAAAAAGAAATTATAGTGACCAACAACCGCTTGCGGCCTCCCGTCCTTGTCCATTTTCTACATTGAAAAGGAGAACCTGTCTACTTGAAAGAAAGTGAATATGTAGGCCAGTATTGAGGAATACTGGAACATGCCTTCTGAGGAGAAATTTAAGAACTGCTCGTGAATATTGTCCACCAAGAAAGTGTTGTAGTCAAACTACGTGGTGGGTCTTTCTTCTGTGGAGAAAATGGACAAAAAACCCAATATGGTTTCATCCACCCATTGGTCAGAAAAATAACCCAGCAAATCACAGAGCGACGAAATGATTTGATTTCCCTTTACTGAGAATAGGGAGGAAGGGTACAGGGTATTTGTCTTAGGGAGCTGAGCATCCTGAGGGAGGAATAGCTCGAAAATCTGGGCTCTCTAAGGGAATGATAGTTTCTGGTACAGCTCCGTGATGACTTCAAGATTGAAAGGGGAGGCGGATTTAGTTCTGGGTATCTGCATCATCTGATCAATGGCCTCAGGTGTGATGAAGAAAAGAGTTTCTCTTGATGAAGATAGTATGGATCTTTGGTCGGGGATATAATGATCCTAGCATTTGAGGGCAAATTCAGGGAAATGGTGAACCTGGGGAAAAAGATACAGAGGAAGTTTGGATTCCCAGAGCCCAATTTCATTGCTTTGATATAAGAAAACATCTTTTAGCCATGACTGCATATCCATGAAGTCAAATTCACACCTAGTGTTTGTGATTAAATGATCTTTTTTGGCCAAATGGATCCTGTCAAGGTCAACATGAGGCAGGAGGAAAGGATTTTCCTCGAATTCTCCTCTCTTTGATTTTGGTGTCATCACTATGAAAATACCTGCAAGTCAAATAAAACGTTAATGGGGATGACTGTGGTTTTGGACGGTTGACTGAAACAGAGAGGAGACAAGGAAAAAATTCCTGGTGTGATGGACAAAGTAAACAGTGGGAGAATGAACGGAAAGAATGGTTTTGAGCAAACGGATACCCGTTGGGTGTGGGGGATAGATCAACAAGATAACAGATAAGTTAGCCAATAATAAATGTCCAACGGGTCTTTTGGAGCGTGAGATGGTAGGTAATAAATGAATGACGAATACGATCGGGTGACGTGGAGGGTGTTGATTGGGAACTAACCATGATGAAGGGACTCGTAATGTGTGAACAGGGGGGATGGACTGACAGAGTTATGAGATGTGATCTTTAGGGAAAAAAGTGGAAAATGATGTCATGGGGTGATGGGGGGTATGTCAGAAAGTGGTAAGTGGAACATGGCAGGAGTATGGAGCAATGGATTCCTTCCACGTAGAGGAGGGGGCCTGCCAAAAAACATACTCCATTCTAGACCCCCCCCATCATTTAAAGTAGATCGAACGGGGGGGTTCAAAAAATACAATCAGTTGTCCATCTGCGCGCCTGCCGCTGGACCGTAGATCTAAGCATGATGTTTAAGCAACATTCCGGACCCCCCCCCACCCACCATTAAAAGCAGAACAGTCAAGGGGGTCCGGAATTCAATCTCAACTATGGATCTAGGTACCGATGCCTCAGCCGTTTAGATGCGTGCCTTCGTTATACATGATTCCGAACGCCCCCCCTACCATTAAAGGTAGAACGGTCTGGGGGGGGGGGGTCTGAAAAATCTTATCAACTGTAGATCTGAGCGCTAGCACCTCAGTCGTTCATCTGTGCACTGTCTTTAAAATGTGAGCATAAATTCATTTTTTTCTTTGAAAACTTAGGATAAGCACTTTAAGTGGGTTTGTCCAAGCTTTCCCTATTTTTATCACCATGGGGTTAGACATTCAACTTTCAAACATCAAAGATAGGGTTCAACATCAATCATCGTGCCTGTTTTATTGAGATAAAGAAAACTACCCTATGCTCTAACCTAATTACCTATGACATTTAGCCCAGATTAAATTGTTGGACTAAGAAATTACTCTATCTTGGGGTTATTTGACCAAGATTAGGCAGTTTGGTCAAATTTATTCACTAGCTAACCTAATTTGCTTGGCTAAGATTAAACAGTTTAGCCAAGCTTATTCACTACTCCTATCAACATCAATTTAAAAGGCCTTGGCCATGTTTAAACTGTATGAACCAAGTCATTGTTATTGCATGGGGCTCTATCCAATTCTTTTATGCCCTCTTTTATTCTTTTTCTTTCTTTTCTTTTTCTTTTTCTTTCTTTTCTTTTTTCTTTTTCTTTCTTTTCTTTTCCTTTTTTTTTTTTTTTTTTCTCAAATTATTTGCAGAATGAAAAATCATTTAGCAACCAAAACAATAAAAGGATAAAAAATTTCAGTCACCAGTTGATCCTACAAATTATAGGGTTATAACACTTATCATAGCTTGAATGATTAAACTAGATATAGTATAGTTTCCTTTCACGCAATTTCCTTTCATAGATTAAGATGCAATTGAATTTCTTAGTTAGATAATGATGATCTCATCATGATGTTGATGGTTTGTACATGAATATGCAGAGTATTTAACATTTCTTTTATCATGGCTAAGTTTTCATTGGATTGTTTACTTCACACATTTTATTTGCCATTGAAATTAGTATTGAGCTTATACCATTAGAACTATCCTTTGTTGTCAAGTGTCATCGAGATATCATCTATCACCACCGAAGGCATTCACACAACCACTAGCATTACATTTGAGTTCTTCATAGATTAAAGATAGTTTCTTTCTTTCATAAGTTAGAAGAGATAGTTTCTTGTTTTCATAAGTTTAGTTGTTAGTCTGTCTTGCTTCCAATAGACTAGATTTCCCTTCATGCATTGCATTGAGCATTTAAATTTCCTTTCACACAAGAGAATAGTTTTGCATTAGGCATTTAGTTCACTTGCCTCTTAAGCTACATAGTTGTTCAATGAGAAGTCTTTGCTTACTTGTCCCTTTGCTTTAGTAGGATAGATAGATTCCTTTGCTTACTTGTCTTTTTCTTTAGTAGGGTAGTTAGGTGTTTTTTCTTGCTTGTCTATTTTCTTTAATAGGTTAGATAGGTTCTTTTGCTTACTTGTTTATTTAATTGCTTTCATAGGGTAGTTGCTCAGTGAATGTAGGTTGGCAATTTAATGGTAGTTTTCTTTCATCATTTGCTTAATATGCTTAGTAGTTTACCTTTGCTTACTGTCATGAACTAGTTTTCTTTACATAGAGTTTCCATTCTCTTTTTTAGGAACTATCCATCAATCCTTGGCCCAAAAGTACTTAGGTTACCTAGTTTCAATTTGCATAGTAGGGTTTGTTCATTAAATAGTTTTGCTTGAGTAGATTATCCCTAGAAAGATGCTTTCCGTAGTTAGACTATACTCCTACCAACCTTTTACCTTTGGCATATATTTTTCTTCAACTCTAAGTTTACTTACCTCGAGTTGACAATTTAATTGAGGGTAGTTTAGTTTCTTTTTTAGTACATATAAATCACCTAACATTTTGGTGTCGTTGTCGGGGAGTTGTCTTAAGGTAAGAAGTAATTAGGAATTAGATCATCCTTAGACCTTATCATTAGTTTGGTGGTGGGGGAACTTTAAGATGAAACGTAAGAACCTGCACAACTGCTATAGCAGGTTCCCCCAAACCCAATAGTAGTTTTTCTTTTTGTTTGCTTTCATGAGTAGACCTAGGAATCAAATGGTAGATGTTTGTTTTTGTTTTTTATTTCTTTCATGAATAGGCCTAGAGACCCACAAGGTAGATACATTAAATCAAAATCCGACCTTTCAACCAAGATTCCTTCCAATCTCTTTAGGGGAAGGAACGTTCTTCTTATAAAATCCGCAGACCGATACTGAAAAATAGGAGCTAGCTCAACCCAAAGAGATAAAATAGTCTCTGAAGGGACTAACACAGGGAGCACTATAGAAAAATAAATTGAAGCATCAATCATACTAGGACAGGAGGCAAGACCACTCGAGTCTTCCATAGAACCAAACAATACAACCTTTGATTTTACACCACCACCAGGGGACTCTAATTTTAAGGATATCATAGAACCTAAACAGGTGAATGTTTTGTTTGGTAGCTCAACCAATGTAATTATATCTGAAATTGACACTTTGGCACCGATAATCTCAACCGGCTCGAGTAGAGTCCTAGACATCCAATCTGTAGGAATACCTTTTCATCAAAGAGAAACTTTGTTCCCTTCAAAGATAAAACCACTTAGGTACTCTCTTTTTGGAAACCAAGAAAATATGGGTGATCAGGAGGACCATAACAATGTAAGACATGGGGAGGAAGAAGAAATTGGAAACCAAACTGAAACTACCTTTGGATTTTCGATTTTAGACACCACTCCAAATGTCAACATGAAGAATATTCCTCTCTCAGCACTGCCTACCTTTTATGGTAAAAACAGTGAAGATCCAAACACCTTCCTATTTGAATTTGACATCTTGTGTAGGAGCTACAACTATGTGCAAGATGACCATAAATTAAAACTCTTTCCTGCCACCCTCAAAGACTCTGCATTAAGATGGTTCATGGGGTTGGGAGAATCCATTATTAGGTCTTGGGAATCCATGAAAGACATCTTTCTTAAGAAGTACCAAGACTATTGTTATAACCCTAAATTGCACCACACATGCTTACCTAGCATCAGGCCAATTCATATCCCTTCTTTGCCAAAACTCTATTGAACAACTCTTTGAAAATCCTCTTGTCTCAAGGCCCATGCGCCCTAACCCATTACTGCACGTGTGTGCATGCTGGCTAACTCACAACAGCCTGCGTGTACCTAACAAAGCATGAAAAAAGGAAAGTTGTCGACGAAACAAAAAGATATGGGTCAGTTAACTGAAACTCACGGCCATGCATGGTTGAGGGTTTGTCCAAAACCCTAGCTCCTTCTAGCCTATAAAAGGAGGAGTAGGGGTACCATTTGGAGGAGGAAAAAATATAGCAAAGAAACTCTGCCCATTTACGTAATGCATTGTCCCAACCCTTTAGCCTTTCCTCATGCCAAAGGAGATTTAACGCAAAGAAATTGAAGGATAAAAGAAGAGGAGCCCAGGATCAAGTTCAAGGAGCGGTGGTCGGTCTCAGCTTTTTTGTAAGTTGATTCACTTTCAGTAATAAAAATAATACTTTTCTCATCCCAATGCATGAATTTTCTATGATTTGATTAATTTATGCTTGATTTCTAACCCTTGAGTATAGAAGTAGCATGCATGCATAGTTGTTGTTTGTCTTGAGTGCAGGTCATCTATGGAAGGAGCAGTGCAAGCAAGTAATCAAAGAGCAATGGAGGATCTACATAGAATGTTGGTAATAAGGTTGGTGGTCCTTTTCCATGCATTTACTATGAAAAAGGGATTTAAATCTTGGGTTGTAGGTAAAAAAGTAGTTTCTATTCGGTCAAAATATGCATGCAAGTCTGACCCTAGTTTGCTAGTCTGTAGGGTGTTTTTCCCAACAACAGAATTGGTGACCGTACTGGGGAGAATACTCTTTAGGGTTCCTGGATTTATTTAAGTTTTTGGAGTAGTTTAAAAATTAGGTTTTATGTTTTTCTTTGCCTGTCTTTTTCTGTAAGGTATGAGCTAGCAGGGAGTCTGGTTTTCCATACCAGCTTTCCCTGACTTTTTCTTGACTGCATTTTTTGGGACACATAGAGGTACACACGGCCTGTAGAGGTCCTGCACGTGTGTACTGATGCCCTATCCCCTTACAACCCACGTGTGAACGCTAGCTGTAGAGATAGCAGTAGCATGTAGGAGTTCAGAGAACCTTAGAGGCAGTCCTCCTCTTCCTTGTCAGAATTATACATTCTCAGGGGGTTTTCTGGAATCCTGTCTGAGTCTTGCTGGTTCACAGTCCTATCTTAGATTGCCTTTTTTTTCCTTATTATTCCTTACATTATTTGTCTTTTATGTTAGAAAGAGAATTCAAGCCTTCAAGGGACCTTGGTTATCAATACCAGAGGCCTCTTCCTGGTCTGGACTGCCTGTTTTCATATTTTTCCTTAGAATTTAGATATAAACGCAGCCTGAAAAAGGTCAGCCCACATGTACATGCTTTCTGTCTCTGTTCAGCACGTGTTTTCATGCATGTTCTTTTAGTGACAGTCGCGTGCTTGGACAGGATACTTTTTGTTCAAGGTGGGGCAGTCATCCCCTCCTTTGATAGGAAGTATTCCTCTCAGGTGTTTGAGTCTAGGTTTGAATAGTCAGTAGGTTAGGTCATCTTACCCTTAGCCTGCTTTTTCTCAGTTAATAGTTGACAGAAAAATATAAAAAAAAAATTGTTTTATGGTTTTTAGACAAGCATGAGAGTCTGTGTTTCTTTTATTGCCATTGTGTGATTCTTTACTCTGATTCTTTGTGATCTGCACTTTAAGCAAGAATCTGTTTTTCATGGTTTTTTACTTGTTGGTATTTTCCCTTTGTTTATTTACTAGCACTTAAATTATATATATATATATATATATATATCTTTTCATTTTCTTCTTTGGTTGAAAAGTGTGTTTCTGCATCATTAGCTAGGGAAAAGTCTTTTTATTTCGTAAGTTTTTTGCAGTTCACTTAGATCATAAGTAGCTCGTAGTCGAGAGAAATTCCTTTGAGTTTGTTGTATGAAATATTAGAAAAGTTAAAAAAAAAAAAATCTTTCTTTGTGAAAAGTTGTTGAAATTTTGCATTTAGTAAAAGTCTTTTGTTTTCATCTTTTTTCATTCATTTTTTCTTTCATCTTTACACATCATCAGTTTCACCCTCATACCCCTTGACGTAAGAAAAATCCTTAAAAGCAACGCTAATCTTAAAATCTACTAGACTTTTATGTTTGTAGGGTTCACAAACTAGTTTAGGACTAGGGCCTTGAATTAGGTTGGAGAGGAAACTCTTCAAGGCCATTCAAAACCAAACATTAGAGTTTGATATAGGGAGTGTCTAAGTCCAGTTTCATGGAAGTTATCCGGGACCCCCCTCTAACACAAGGGATAAACATGAGGTCGCGTGCGGAAAGGTAGCGGAGATAACCCCTCCAAAACTGGACCAATCGTAGTGGAGAACACATATCGAGGGATTGTTTTGGGATTCTGTCGTTTGCATTTTCCACGGGGATTCGTGGGTCTCGAATACATTCGAGGTCCTCAGTTTTCTTCCAGACCATTTTCTCTCGATATCCTTAACAGGTTTCGGGCTTGATACCCTGCTCATTGTGGTCTACCCGACTTTCGACTGTACCCACCTGGTGATTGTTCACGTGCTGACAACCTAGTTGCCAATATTTTTAGGGACATACACAGGTGACTATGGGGGTATACCATGGTACCTAGGAAAAACATTGGGCCACGCTTTACAGAGTATACCTGGAGGGTGCTTCCGTGTTCGAGTTGCACTTGCACCGGTAAGCTGCTCTAGTGTTGGTTGTTGTAACTGTTCTTCCAAATAGTTTAGTGATTGCTTGTCTTATCTCTTAGGGGATTCTTTTTAGTGGGTGTTACTTTTGAATGTTTAAAATACCTTAGCATGTCTTGGAGCTTCTCACACAGTGGAGGATCTCGAGCTCTGTCGATCATGAAGGCTTCTTGGCCTACTGTCGGTTACACTGGAGCCACCCCCGCCACCATTAAGGCGGAAGCTAGACCAACAAGGGTCTTTTGAAGTGACCGAGTTACAAACCTTTGTGCCCGAACAACTCCCGGAGGAATCAACCGCCAATCTTGGCTCGGTTGAAACCCCAACCACTGATATCTTGGCATCGTTTATTGTACCAATTTAATTTCATGAACGCCATACAGTGCCTCACACAGCTATGGAAACAAACGTTGTTAGTTCTTCTGGGAACTCTTCAATTCCCACCACAGTTGCTACCACAGGAGAATCATCTCCTAACTTACCATCATCGGTCTGAGCCACCATGGTCTCGGCCACAACTACGTCGCACATTGGACCAAACCTATCTATGGCAGTGGCCACAACCCCCTTCACACCTAGTATGACAGGCCCTCCGTTCTCATATGGTATGCCTAGTTCGGGTACAAGTCCTGCACTAACCTACTCCACTTTACAGACTTTGGGTCTGGGGGAGGGGATCTCTAATGCTCCTCTACAAGGTCAACTTGGGGGCACTCCTATCCCTTTTAACACTTTTCCTTATGCAGGAGGTCATATCCCTCCTTCGTCCCCTTTGCTTGGTGGTCCGCATCAACAGTCCGTCGGGAAGCCTACACAAATTAGTTTATTTGGAGCAGGGAGTCAAGGAACACCTTCGCACAGTATGCTGATAGGTTCGACACCATTTTCTTAGAATGGGACGTTTGGTAACAACACTTTATCATCAACCACTTTCTTTTTTGGGGGAAATCCCATTTTTGGACAATCTACTTCTGCGCATGGTACTATTCTTGTGCAGGGGGCACATATAGCAGGACCTTGGAACTCAGGACAAGGATCCGTTCCCTCCTCTGGAATGTCATTCTGGGGTAATTCTTTCCATAGTCAATGGAACCCTGGACAAACTATTATGCCTCTCCCATCAGGACCGACATAGGGTAATCCTTCCCAAAGTCTTTTGAACACGATGCATTCCCAACACTCTATGTCCTTTATGGGAAATCAGTCGATGATGTCTCCATAGATGCAAAATCCTTACGTTGGTCAGGGCCATGGTTTCTACCAGAATCCGGGCCAACAACCAAACTTTTCCTGGAAACCTGGTGCCTGTCAAACTCCAGGACCCTTTTTCCCAAGTTATCAGCAGCAACCCAAACTACCATTCTTGGTGACTTTACACTTGCCAGATTTGACAAGGTTGTTAAACAATCTTATTTGTCACAATCCATGTTGGCCTCCTATGCCAATGAAGTTTCCTTTGGACATTCCAAAGTTCGAGGCCAAGCCTAATGAAGATCCAGGTGATCATGTGACTACCTTCCATCTTTGGTGTTCATCTAACTCATTGAAAGATGACTCTGTACAGTTTTGATTGTTTCAATGTACTCTTATCGGGAGTGCTGCGAAATGGTACATCAAGCTTGATCTCTCAAGATACTCTTCTTTTGGTGAACTGGCAATGGCCTTCCTTAACCATTTCCAGTTACATGTGAGATACGACGCTAGCACAGAGATGCTCACCAATTTTGAACAGACAACAGTGGACCATATCTCTGATCATATCTGAGAGTGGAGACGCTGGAAGAGTCTAATCAAAGTACCAGTCCCGAAAACATTCCTGATTGAGTGGTTCCTTAAGTCTTTGGTCCCACAGTTATCCAAAGACGTCACGACTTCCAGAGTTTTCTCCGAAGAAGATGCCATCATGAGGGATCAACAGTTTGAGCTCATCTATTCTCAGTCTGGTTTATTATACAACATCTTGTCAGATGTGCCACGTTCGATATTGGATAAAACTAGATAGAGAAATGGACCACATGTCGATGGTATTGTTGGTTCATCACAAACCAAGTCCATTGAGCAATTGACAAAACAGTTGCAACAGTTATCCATACAACACATGGCGTCCAACCATATTACTGCTTTCGCTGCTCCCCCTACCCAAACGTCGGAAGTACACTCCGTCCAGTCGACTAACCCAAAGGCCACCCAACAGCCTAAAGGGAAGAAAAAACAACGAAAGAAGGGTAAGGGGGATAAAAAACCCACTGATAATGCTAGCAGGGACACCATGGAAAAATGGAAGGCAAGGTATCCTTGCAACTTGTGTGTGGAAGACCACCTGACCCATATTTTTCCTCAACTTGCAGAGGCCCAAAAGTTTGTCACACAACAACAACAGGCAGTGGTGACTAATCATTTTCAACATGGGAAAAATTTAACTCAAGCCTCTACAAGCACAGAAGGAGGCAGCCAAGAAACGTGCCCTCCTCCAAACAATCCCTCATCCACGAACGCATATATGGTTAGGGGTGATTCTTTCATAATGACTAGAGCGCATGACTATAGTAAACCAAGTGCTTCTGAGAAGGGTAAAGAAGTTGATCTCCCATCTCTTCCTCTACAGATCGAGAATGTGTTGGGAGAAACAATGACACGCATTCCAAAGGGTGCATTTAAAAAAGATTCTCACAACACAAATGCAAGGGTCGCCCAGAATTACTCTGTGGTGGAGGATTTATCACAAACCCCTTGTGCGATCTCTTCTTTGGAGGTCCTCCAAAGATACCCTACTCAGAGGAAAGCCTTGTTAACTGCTTTGGGCTCTACTGAGACTTGTAATCCGGGTAACATCATGTTAGATATAATCGACTTAAAACCTCGTCTGCCTTACCACGTATCATTTCAGATAGTAATGGCTCATCCCACGAAAACTTTTACATGGGATATCTTATGCACGGTGATTGCCGAGGGCGCCTCAACATGCATTATGTCATTAGCATGTTGGAAGGCCATTGGCCAGCCCGCTTTGTCTCCATCACCTACTTTCCTCACTACTTTCGACGGTCATTCTTTCCGACCACATGGCATCGTTCCTTCTTTCCCTGTGTAGTTAGGAGGGAAAACTGTGTGTGTCGAAGTAGAGGTAGTCTATGCTCCTCTCGACTATAACCTCTTGTTAGGACGGAGTTGGAATTATGCGATGTAAGCTATGGTTTCTACAGTTTTCTGAGTCTTGTTGTTTCCACATGAGGGAAGATAGTGACCATCGATCAATTGTCTTTCTCCAGACCTGACCCAGCTCTGGGGGCATCCACGGTCCCCATGATTGATAATCCTCAACCAGGTGTCATTAACGTAGGAGTTGGTTTGTGCCCGTCCTTGATGGGTACCTTTGATTACCCACCTCCTCATGACGATGTCAAATTCATATCTAATCACCATAAGGTTGAGATTTTTCAAGTTTC
>ML786366.1:150199-169268 GCA_009831015.1 Picea engelmannii | reverse complement strand
GCGGTGATAGATGAACGCACGCACGACGACAATTTGCACGAATTTACGGTAATACCTGATCCGAAATATCCTGAAGCTCTGTCGGACATGGTAAATTCCATACCCAAATCTGTAGTTAGATTAGAAATTTTTTATGATTTTGAAGATAAATTTAAAAAGACGGTCAATTGTAAAACCAATAGTTCCTCGTTGTCTTATGAAAAAGTCAATTTAGGAACTAGTGAAAATCCTCAGTGTATTAATCTAGGCTTGGGATGTTCTCGACAAGAAAAAGTTGCATTCATTAAATTATTCAAATAATTTAAGGATGTCTTCGCATGGACGTATGACGATCTCAAAATGTTCGACCCTAATATCATACAACATGTCATCCCGATGAAGCCCCAAACCTTACCCTTCCAACAGAAACTGAGGAAGATGCATCCTAAACTTGAACCGACCGTTCAAAAAGAATTGAATAAACTCCTAAGTGCTAAAATATTTTTTCTTGTTAGGCACACTCAATGGGTGTCCAACCTTGTCCCAGTTCGGAAGAAAAATGGGGAAATCCGACTCTACGTCGATTTCCGAAACCTCAATAGAGCATCTGACAAAGACAATTATCCTGTCCCTCCCATGGAACAGATCCTTCAATAGGTATATGGTTCTGAGAGGCTATCTTTATTGGATGGTTTCTCTGGATACAACCAAGTCTTGATGTCTCCACCAGACCAACTCAAAACTACCTTCCGTACCCCGTGGGGCACTTATGCTTATCACAAAATGCCTTTTGGATTGATTAATGTGGGTGCTACCTTTCAAAGAGCAATGGACATTGCTTTTCGAGGCTTAATCAATAACTCCATCGTGGTTTACTTAGATGATGTGACCTTTTATTCCAAAAACAAAGACGATCATCTAGCTCACTTACGAGCCATTCTGCTACGATGTCGTAAATACGGCATCTCCTTGAACCCCAAAAAGTCCATCTTTGCAGTAGAACAGGGTAAAATCCTAGGATTCATTATGTCTAGTGATGGGATGATTATTGACCCCGAAAGGACTCAAGTCATTTCTAAACTTCCCCCTCCCACATCCAAAAAATCCATGCAGTCTTTCTTAGGCCAAATTAACTTCGTGAGAAGATTTGTCCCCAGCTTCTCCGAAATAGTCAGACCCTTGCAGAACCTAATTAAGAAAGACACCCAATATCACTGGGGATCCCTAGAAAACCAAGCTTTTAATGCAATAAAGAAGGCCATAATAGACGCTCTGTCTCTCATCAGCCCTGACTTCTCTCAAGATTTTACACTCTATACTTTTGCCTCGGATCGTTCCTATGCCGCAGTCCTAACTCAGAAGAATTCTGAGAACAACGAAGTACCCATCGCCTTTATGAGATCTGCTTTCAAAGGTGTTGATCTTAACTACCCAGTGATTGATCGGCAAGCCTACGTTGTTTTCAAAGCAGTTAAACATTTTCGGTCCTATCTTTTGAAGTCAAGGAAGAAATTCATTGTCTCCTACCCTGTCATAAGGAACTTATTAGTACAAAAGGAGTTAGGAGAGAAGAGAACTAACTGGGTCACCTCCTTGCAGAAGTTTGACTTAGAAATCACCCCAGCTCAGATTATGAGAGGCCAAGGGTTGTGTAAGTTAGTTGTTGATTCAGAATTAGTATAGAAAGAAGATAGTGATACGTCAAACCTAGGACAAATCGATCAAAGTTTGATCTATTTCACACAAAACCTCCTTAGTCCCTGGTACGATGATATTAGATTCTATCTTGAACATGGGTCAACACCCCGTCACCTTGACCCCGCCAAGAGAAGAGTGTTGAGACTAAATTCTGCCTCCTTTCATCTAGTTAATGGTATCCTATTTCGTCAGAGTTTTGACGATGTACTGATGCGTTGTCTTGAAAAATACGAAGTAGAAAAAGTCTTGCTCGAGTTGCTTGCAGAAGAAGCCGGTGGCTACTTCGGTGGTGACACCACTACTCATAAGGTTTTGAGAGCCAGTTATTACTGGCCCATGCTTTTTAGAGACACCCATGCCTTGTGTTGTAAATGTATCATCTGTTAGAAAGCATCAGGGAGATTGCAAAAACCAACCTTTCCCTTGCAACCCATTTCAGTAGATTCTCCTTTCTAGCAATGGGGCCTTGATATCATAGGTCATGTTAACCCTTCATCCTCACAACAACACAAGTATATTGTGACAGCCACAGATTACTTTACTCGATGGTTTGAAGTTGTTGTGCTAAGAACTATTAACACCAGTCAAGTAATCGCTTTTCTAAACTCAAATATTATCACTCGTTTCGGCATCCCTGATTGTCTAGTCTTTGACAACGCTTCATACTTTTACTCTCTTGAGATGAGAGAGTTCACTTTGGAGAAAGGAATAAAGCTGAAGTATTCTTCTAGTTAGTACCCCCAGGGCAACGACTTACAGAATCAACAAACAAGAACTTGATTAAAATTATCAAGATAACCATGGTTGAAAATCACAAGAACTGGCACAATGCACTGTTGAATGCATCGTGGGCTGATAGGGTAACACCCAAAGCCGCTATAGGTAACTCCCCCTTTTTTCTCGTTTATGGCAGAGAAGCTATTCTGCCACCTCAAATTCTTCTTCCTTCGCTTCAGTTGTCACAAAAGGTCCAAGAAGAAGATTGTCCCCCTTTAGAAAACCAAATTAACGCTTTGATGAAGCTAGAAGAAGTAAGAGCCCAAGCTAAGCGTAAATTAGATCGACATCAACAATTAATTAAAAGCTAGTTCGATTCTAATTCTGCTTCTGATAGGAATTTTTAAGTAGGTGATCTTGTCTTGAAGTGGGACAAACCACACGAAGGAAAGAGTGAGCACACCAAATTTCAAAACTTATGGCTTGGACCATTTTTAATTGCTGAAAAGTTGGGTCCTAGTTCCTTTCGATTACAGAATCTTGAAGGGCATCTTGACACCTACCCGGTGAATGGCCAAGCCCTGAAAAGATACTTTGCTTGATAACTACCCTTGTATATTATGTATATATTTTTTCTTTTGTTTTCTTTCGTTTTCTTTATGTTTTTTTATTTTGATTTGAATTGATTAGTTTGTGTTTTTGGACATACACATACCTGTACACTGAGCTATTCAGACAAAGACGATAGAAAAATTTCTTCGCTGAAATAACTTCTTGAAAATTTGTACAAACATCAATGATATATCTTTGAAACTAATATCTATGTTGGAAAAAAATTTTGTTTGAAAGAAGTTTATTGATTTCAATCTCTGAGCAAAGCTTGTCATGATCATCTATTATCTTTTTACGCTGTCCCTTTTCCATAAAGGAATGACTCTAAGGATGTCTCCCTATCATAGGAAGTTGTTTTTATAAAACATCTCTGGAGCTAAATAAAGGACAGTGTTTAAAAATTATGATGAGGTCTGAAAAAATATGTTAAAATATTAAGATTTGCAGTGCCACCCCGCTCAGCTATATATATATATAAGAAAACAAAATAAATTATTAATAAGAGCTGTTAGAAGTGCTTGTAAACCCACCGAGATACTGAACAGGTCTGCTGGCAGCGGGTAAATGCATGCATGGCACCAAGACAACTTCGTCGGGGTACTGAGCAGGCCCGCTGGCAGCGAAGAAATGTCGGGTACATGAGAATCTGCAAAAAATATAAGAAACCTCTTTGATGTACTTTATTCTGATTCAGAACTTCTTGACAGGATACAGATGTCAGAGTGGGTTAAATGGAAACCCTGTCAAGGCTATGGACGCCTGCTGGAAGTAGTGGCCATGCCAACAGTATTGAAGATTTTATCTTTAATGTCATGACTTGTTGATCTTAAGACTGTTATTGGTTTTCATCTTTTAAAACACTGCTGGAAAAAATGATTAATGACGATGTTAGTACGATTTTCTGGTTGTTATTTTTGAGTTGAAATTTTCTTTGATATCCTAATCTGAATTTGTTTCTTTTGATAGAGATAACTKCTTCTACCAGTGTGTCGCCATTGTTGGCAGCCAACTCACCTTTTTTTWATCCTATAAGTTGCCTACACCTATGTCTTGCAAACATCAAGTTTTCGTCGCATTTTTCAAATAGACGACACTTTCATTTCTTGCAACATTTACACATTTGTCTTCGTTAAGTTTTCATGACTGTAAGCGTGGAAACTTCTCCTTTCGAAGTTGTTTTTCGATCATTATCTGAACTGTCAATATCTTTTGTGTCATTATTCCTATTGCGCTTACCTTTTATTGATCATTACACGACTAGCAATATCCTTTGATCGGTTCTCATACTTCGATTGATTGTATAACTTGGTTTTATTGAAGGCATTTAGCATTTGGATTTGCACTTTATTTGACTTGCCTGATCATTGATTCTACGAAAATACATAAGGGTTTTGATTAAGCTTATATATATATATATATGATATGATCCTTATGATAATTTTTCATAACTTTTGGCTTGTCGACCTTTTGGCACCTTGGTTAAACTTTTGATTTAATACATTGGCGCATGGTTGATTTTGGGTTATGAATTATATGTTGGATCTTTAGACATTATGGTATAACGTGGTGGCGCGTATTGGCTTACACATTGGATTTCATTGGTTGTACACATGACTTAATGGTTGAACTATTATTATGGAGTAAACAACTATGAAATTTGGTGGTTGTACTTGGATAATGAATATTATGCATGGCAGACTCCACCACCTTCGCATGCTCGCATTAATGCTTACCCCTTTTGCTCATTCATTGATGTTGGTTTCGAGTAGCTCTGCTCCTGTATGCATTGGTGAATTCAAACCCTTCCCTTACCATGCGTTCAGCTCCATGGCACCAGTCGTGCGAGTTGAACCCAATGGCAACCAGGCCCTATTGATGTTTGACAATGCCCGCCAAGATTTGGTAGACAGTGGATGGCTTACCTTCATGAAACGTTTCAAGGGTTTTAACCTTTGCGTGGCTCGACAGTTTTCCATGACGTTCGATGGTTGTCAAGCCAAGGTAGGCGATGTACAGTTAGAGATTGATGAACAGTTCATTAGCTCGGCTACGGGCTTAGCTACTTCAGGACAACGTTGGTTTAAGAATTGCAAGGCTGAGGAAGTGTCGTGGACATTGTTGTTTCAATCGCGCAAAATCACCTCCTGTGATAGAGGTATGCCCGTAACTATGCTTAAACAACGATGGCACGATTTATTAATGATAATCAAGCAATTTGTGACCTGCGAAGGTCGATACGGGTTAGTGTTCCTCTACCACCTGCGTCTATTGATGATTTTTATAGGGTATCCTCTAAACATTCCATTCTATTTTCATCGGATCTTGCATAAGATGTCTAAAAATTTTAAGAGGCACAGGGCTGACAAAAGCCTGTTTCATCATGGGCTTATTAAGCTCATTGTTGTCTATCAGTTGAGTTTGCTTGGTGACAGCTGGAAGGCCTTCATCGCCCGTAATGGCTTTGAAGATATTGACCCTATGTCGATTGATAAACCTGTGGTAACTGAGACTAAGGCCGAACCGCCTCTACCCTTACACCTCCTACTGCCTAAACCCTCAGTTAACCCTCCTATAGACATACCTGACACTGTAACTAAGGGTGCGGAGGCTAACAAAAATCCCATGAGAAAAAATCCTAAGAAAAATCTCACTGCAAACGCCAAGAGGAAAAGAAATGCCAGGATCATTTCTCGGATGGCAAGGAACAAGCCAAAACCCCCTGTTGAGCCAAACCCTATCGTCTTGAGTGAGGACTCTGATTCAGAAGTGGAGTGTTTCTTGGCCAGCGAATACCCCTATTCGCAAGGTTTGTGTCATGAACCCCCTTATGATTTTGTGTCAAACCTACCCCCCTACCTAAAGGACGACCCTAACTACCCGGGTATTGAATTGCCTCGTGAAACCCTCGGTCATTTGGCCAAACCCTCACCTTCTCTGTCTAAACCTACACAGTCACCCTGTGAGCAATGCAATTCATGGCTGGAGCGATATTATATTGATGTTCCGATACTCCAATCAAGGATTCAATCATTGGAGGACCAGATTGCAGTCCTGAACAGTCAAAAGGCCAAGCTCCAAACGACAGATAAAAAACAAAAGACAACCGGCTCCATCATGTTCAAGAACGTGGAATCATCCATCGTTGTTGTAAATTCCAAGCTGGTATAAACAAGCAGCCTCGTCGCTACACAGGTATGAAAAATTTGGTATCGTTTTGTTTGTAAATAATCTAGTTGTTATAATGATTTGCATTCAGGTTTTAAACAGTTTTGTTCACATCTAGAATAGCTCTATTATATTGTGTGCATTCTATATATAGTTTTGTTTTGAATAAAAAGAAAATTAGATTCGATATGCGATTTGAGTATTCCTAGTATAGAAATCAATAGATTTTGAATGGTTTTGAGTGATCTTTGTTTGAATTTGTTTGATTGTTTGCATTCAAATGATTTGGTTCATATCCGATTTGAAAAAGAAATTTTAATATTCAGTTTAGAACACAATCTTGCGCGGATTTGATTTGGTTATCATCCATGTGCTATGGTTGGTAAATGGTTTGATTAAGATTGATTGTTACGATTTTGCTCGGATTCGATTATCATTGGTATGCTATGGCTGGTAAATGTTTTCGGCAAGATACTTGTTACGATGTTGTGTCGTGTGATGTTCTATCTTTGATTGTTTCCAACGACAAGGATATTCACTCTGTTTCTTTGATGAAAACATTACGCTCAAATAACATTCGCACCCAAATTTGGAAATGAATCTGAATCATAACAACTATGTGGAAATCTTAGCTAAATCGATTCGCTCTGGTTCTAATTTATCTAGTTTGTCCTATGAGTTGAGATTCAAATTATAATTGACACTCTGTATTTTAATTTTGTGAAAGGAATTGGTCAAACCCTGATATGATTCATTTGATTGAAACGATTGTGATCAAAATTAATCGATCTTGTTTGCTTACTGTGCAATGGTCAACGATCGAAATCTATAATAAATCCTGTTTGATTAATCCTGTTATGATTTTGTTATGAGTCGATTCTTGTTTGGATTCGTTCACAGCTTAATTCGTTTGCTACACAGTTATCGTGATAATCTTGTTTGATTCACAGGTGTAACGAAAGGTTTGCGATTTGTTTTGTTTTCAATTGAATATCAAAATGGCTTCATGACATATGGATTCAATTTGTTGAGAAACGATCACGATTCTGTTTCATATGATTTCATTTACCTGATTTATGATTATAATTGAAAACAGAGCATTTCTATCCTTGTATTCAATTAAATGATATGAATCTTTTGCTATATCGTTACAGCTATAACGATTGGAAAATGATTATGTTGGATTGGGTCGTATCTTTTGTTTAACAATCTCATATGATATGTTTGATTATCAGTTTCAATTGGATATGAAACAATCTTATTACTTTTGGATTATGACTCTGTGGACCCGATTTTGTGGTAACAAAACAATAGAGTATTCCTATCTCTGTGTTCGGTTGAATCATTTTTTATCCTGTTTAATGTTGAATGATAAAATCATTTTAATATCAAATGATTCGTTTTAAAATGGTTATTGGAAGATAATTGGATTGGTTTCTTTTAAAAGATTTTGAATCGATTATGATTCTGATTCTGTATCTTATTTTAGACTAGCTACAGAATGAGATGATTATGTAGCTAGGTCTGTAGAATTAAATTTTGATTGTTTTATTAATAGAATATCTCTTTAACTTGTCTGTTTCTGACCTGTTTCAGGTGAATTCGAAATTGCATTGGATTTGATGGACTGTTTAGAGGATATTTGAAATATTTTAGTTTCATTTTAGTTTCTTAGTTTAGGCAATTTTGGGATATCTCCCAGATTTGATGTAAACAGTTTATAACTTCCACAGGGAGGTTTTACCCTGTGGAAAACCTTTAAATACTTCTTATTTTTTGTAATAATGATCATCCTCATTGGTGGGAGAACAAGGATATGGAATTTTAATACAGACTGAGATAGAAATTGATAATCTGTTACAGCTTTAGCTTTTCATAATATCAATATTTTGTTTCATGTTTATGTGTATCAATTTTCATTTGGTTAATGACTACTTTAGCTATCTTAGTCTTTTGAAAATGATATGATTTTATCCACATAATCCATATCTGTTTTCTTCCAATATTTAAAAACATAGCAATTACTTGATTCAGTTTGTGAATGACAGATTTCTCTTCTTCATTAATTGGATTATTAAATATAAGTTTTTGCATAACAGGTTTACCTTATTGCAGAGATTTATAAATCATATAATTGTTATGATTTTTTATGTCTTGTTTGTCCCGTAAATAAACTCAAAGAGCATTGCAGCTATCGTTTACGAGAAGATTCTGGATTGTCCGGTGTGAGTTTCCTTCCTCCGACCAGCTTCGAAGTCATCATACACAGGACAAATCCAGAGCGTTTCCAGGTCTGCTTGTCATTTATTTGTTTAGTGTAGTTATTAGTATTTTAGTTAGATTTATAGGTAGAATTAGTAAATTAGATTGTTTAATTTCAGTAAGTTTTATTTCTTATTCATAAAATTATAATATCAACAAAAAAATATCTTTCTCTGTCTTAGGGCAAAAAGTAAATGAGTTTTCCAGGTTTTATTTAAATCTGTATTTTGTAGATATTGTACATTTTGTAAATAAGTAATATTTCAGGTAGTAGTTAGTATAGTATTAGTTAGTAGTTTTATATATATAAGAATAGTTAGATTAGTTTGTTTGTTTAATAGTTAGTTTTAATTAGATTAGTTAGATTAGTTTGTTTTATTTATTGTTAGTTAGTTTAGTTTGTTTTATTTAGTTTTATGTTAGTTTAGTTTGTTTTATTTGTTTTAGTTATATTAGTTTAGTTTAGATTAGTTTTCTCTTTGGTTTTCCTAGGACCTTAGATCGACTAACAGAGCCGCTAAAACCGTCAGGGTGGTTCATTCCAAACGGCTTGGGTTATTAGACAACCCCGGATCGGTTCCACTCTCTCAGTTGACGGACGGTCAAATTCGCCCGTCAACAGAAAGAGGTGAGAATCTTTCTTGGAAATGCCAGATATTACCGACGGTTTATTGAAAATTTTACAAATATTGTTGCACCTATGTTTGGATTATTGATAAAAGATGTTGATTTTGTTTGGACCGAGCAGTGTCAAACTTCCTTCAAAACCCTAAAATCCAAGAAATCTGTGGCACCAATTCTTAGAGGGCCCAATTGGACTCTCCCATTTCATATATCCACTAATTCCTCTGACACCGCAATAGGAGGGGTATTAGGGAAGAAAGAAGACCAACAGTCCTATGCCATTTATTTTATAAGCAAGAACTTGTCCCTTGCCGAGTTGAACTACACAGTCACGGAGAAAGAGTTCTTGGTTGTTGTTCATGCTATTAACAAGTTTCATCATTACATTACAGGTTAGGAAGTATTTGTACACACCTATCATTCCACCATTAGGTTTCTCATGAACAAACCTATAATTAATAGTCAAGTGACTAGGTGGCTCTTGTTATTGCAAGAATTTAATATCATTGTGCTTGACTGACCTGGAATGTATAATGTAGTAGCTGAATTTCTTTCTTGCATAAAGAATGAGGATGATGATATCCTTGTAGATGGTAGTTTCCCAGATGAGCATCTCTTTTCCCTTTCTATCAATACCCCATGGTTTGTAGATATGGAAAACTATTTGGCTACTAGGAAGTTACCGTCTCATTTGTCACCTCATGAAAAGCGGAAAATTATTACACAGAGTGCTAATTACTCTTGGGTTGGTCATGATATTTTTCGCACAAGTCCTGATTTGATTATTTGTAGATGTGTTCGAGAGGACGAGGTACCTAATATACTGCAAAGTTGTCATGATAGGCCATGTGGTGGCCATTTCTCTGACAAACGCACAACATATAAGGTATTACATTCAGGTTACTATTGGCCTAGCATTTTCAAAGATGTTGCCAAGTATGTGAGAAGTTGTGATAGTTTCCAAAGGATAGGTAGACCTACATCAGCTGATGAAATGACTTTATAGGCCCAAGTTATGATAAAACCCTTTGAAAAATGGGCCCTCAACTTTGTAGGACCAATTTCACCCATGTCTCGTAGGAAGAATTATATCTTGTTTTGTATGGACTATGTCACCAAATGGGTAGAGGCAAAAGCTCTATTTTGGGCCACAGAGAAGTTTGTTGTCGAATTCATCTATGAAGACATCTTTACCCGCTTCGGTGTCCCTCATGAAATTTTTATCGACCAAGGCACTCAATTTACTTCCAAGATGATGAAAGAGCTAATAGAGAAATATGGGATTAAACATTGTAAATATTCTCCATACCACCCGCAAGCCAATGGATAGGTAGAATCCACAAACAAAGTTCTGGAAGCCATCTTGACCAAGACTGTTCAGTTACATCACCGAGATTGGGCTGATAGGCTCCTAGAGGCTTTGTGGGCATACCGAACTACCTGGAGAAATACCACTGGGCATACCCCTTATGAGCTAGTGTATGGGCAACAAGTACTTTTACCAATAGAATTCCAAGTAAGGACCTTTTGTATTGCCGCAGAATTAGGATTGAACCTGAATGAGGCTCAGAAGAAATGAGCCCTACAATTGAATGAATTGGATGAAATCAGGCAAGATGCCATCCAACGGACAATATTGGTCCAAAACCAAAGGAGCAAGTGGCATGACAAGTTTATTAAAAAGAAACACTTACAGCCTGGTGATTGGGCCATGTTGTTTGATTCCTGGTTCAAAACCTTCAAAGGAAAACTTACCACCCGTTGGTTGGTCCCTTAGGAGGTAGACACTGTATATGACAATGGAGCTGTAAAAATTAAAACAATTGACGATGGACAAGTCTCCTTTGTGGTAAATGGACATCGACTTAAATTTTATCATAAGCCCATTTCTAGAGAAGATTTTCTACAGGTCATGACAGCTGACAAGGAATTGGCCTTAGTAGATGGGGAAGTTCCCCCTTGTTCTTGAAAATTTTTCAAAATTTCCTATTGTATATATGTGTAAATAGATTTTTCATTTTGTTAATAAGGCAATTCTAGATATTTCTATATGTAATTATCTCACCGGTAGTACACCATTTCAAGGATCTTTCATCAAAACATTGTTATACTTGAATTTTTTGTCTATTAAAGCATCAACTGAATATTGACTTACTGTAGTTAGCCGTATTTTTGCAAACATTCTCATTTTTAAGGCATTCTAAAGCAGTTGCTCTTGAAACTCTTCACCATTGTATAAGGAAGTGATACCATAACTATCAATCATAGAGGTATATCGTATAGTTTTTCTAAGAAACCTGAGTAAGTAAGTCAAGTTTCTTTATCAAAGAGTAACAGGGAGGTCTCATTATCATTTTTTCATGGAAACATCATCATAATTACAAAAGAATAAAGTAATTTGAGCATACATATACCTTTTTGTTCTTTCTCGATGGTACCATCCACTGCACACTAAATAACTTAATTATATCATATCTTTAGATAGGCCATATCTGCTTAAGTACCCCTTACATCAGGACAACCACTAAACAATATAGTGGAAAGTCATCCTCTAACATAAATACCATCCCAATTGAAAAGAAAAAAAGAAATAAAAGTTGTTTCAGAGTTGTTCCCCCATCTTCTTGCATAAGCAATCTTATACTAAAATCTTAAAGGATGGAGGGCCAGTCTCTGAGGGTTTAAGAGGCTAACTCATCAGGATACTGAACAGGTCTATTGGCAACAGGTATAAACTTGTGGTATGACTAGGTAAACCCGCCAGAGTACTGAACAAGCTTGTTGGAAGCGGTGCATTCTACCTAGCGAGGATGATGATCTGACAAAAGTAAATAATAAATCTAAACGTGTCATGATGTATGGCATTAGTTGTAGACAAAGCTGACATTAAGTATGTGTGGTTTAGCTAAGGTTAATGAATCTCATTAACTTTCCATCGAGGAATGACTCTAATACTATCTTGAAAATCTCTTTCCTACCTCTTCTTATCTATATATAGGATCTTTTATCTTATAGGTGGAGCCATCTCCTAATTGTCTCGTCAGACCAATCTATGAAATTTTATCTTTACACTTGACATACTGTAAATCTTCGGCCATTGGGGCATACTGAGTCGTTTCCTATACTTTTGATTGTGAGGTGTCACAATACTTAGGTGTGGGGGAGGGGTTCATGAGCTGAAAAATGATTATTGCCTAGAGAAAAGAGTCTTTGCAAGAATTTTTTGTACTATTACCATGATACAGGTTATTACATAGATAGTCATGTTATTTTTAAATGATTAACTCCTATGTGTTATACATTACTGAACTCATGCTTAACAGACCACTCTTTATTGGTTTATCGTTCATTACAACCCATTCATTATAGGTTTTTACACTATATGTCATATACAAGAAGAATGGGTAAGCATGGAGCACTCTGCCTCTACTCATTAACCACTATAGTTTCCAAAAACACTTAAAAATTGTAGGTTGTCCATTAAAAGAGGAGAAAATTCACATAACATAGGGGTACTAGATGAAGTACTGTATGAGGTTACTGATGAGGTGTCGGATAAACTCCCCTTTGAAGTGCCATTGCATTGCATACCAGTAACTGTCCTATATTCCATGGAACTAGAATTCAATTACATTCAATTAAATTTGTTACAAGCATTGATTAAAATATGCCTTATATGGTTATGATCAAATGTCCAAGTCAAAAGACTTGGACATTGATCTAAGTACGCACCACTCCATTGCTCCCAAGCTTGCCATCAAATTCGGATCTCCCACACATGGAAGCTCGCATGCACATGTGGGTAATGTACTCCACCATAAGAGCATCCAAAATCAAGCTGGGAACTCTATTGTTTCATTTTCCCTTGCCATTTGCTCTATCCTGCATTAAGGAATCACGCCCAACCTATGCCAAATTCGCCCTCTGTTCTAATCACACTCAGACTGTGTTAAACCCGTGCCATTTCTTGGCCTGTTTGCACCCTTGCTTGGTAAAATTTTCCCTCTGTTCCAATTGCACTCAAACCGTGCCCAATTTGTGTCTCTGTGTGGCTCAATTTCGCCCTTGCTTAGTGAATTCAAACTCTGTCACAATGCCCAAGTGATACGAACCATCCTCCTATGTAGACTTGTTTGCCATTCCAGAATTCGCACAGTGCAAGGAAGTGTTCTTGCGTGTTGGATGGGGGCCATTTCTATCGAGTTTGCAAGGCCATGGTGATGGTATTTATATGCAATTTGCAGTTGGTTTTGATGGAAAGATAGCACATGTAGGGTCTCTCAATTTTGCATTCACAGAAGAGTCAATTTTTGCTGCAACAAAACTTCCAAGAATGGGAGATAGGTGGTTCAAGAAGCATCAATTGTCATTCTCAAGTTACAATAGGGTGTTTAAACCCGAATTCGAGAGCATTTCAGGAGCCAAAGGGTATGCTAAGGAGTGGATAAATCCATAATTGGTCAATCCCCTCATTGTTATCACAAGGTTAATTACATGTGAAGGTAGATACTCCACCTTCAAAGATTGTCACTTTAGATTCCTTGCTCATTTTCTGTTCAATAAACCTTTGAACTTTCCCTTTTATTTTCTCAAAAGCTTGGAGAAAATTTCCTCTCAAGTGAGGAAAAATGTGACCAACCCCCACAATAGTCTCTTCCACCACAGTTTGATCAAACTCCTCATTCTTACCGAACTAGACAAGCAAGGGAAAAGTTGGGATGCCTTTATCTACCAGTTTGCAAATCCTCACTTGACAGTTAAGACCGGCAAAAAGACACTTAGCCTAAAAACTATCTCTCCATCCAAGCCTCACTCTCCAAAAACTCCAAACTCCCTTGCACAAACTGCCTCTTTGTCGGAACAATACCAAAATCTTGTTGATATTCCTACTTCTTCATTGGGGAAAAAGACCAAGAACAAAGACCAAAAGAAGCCTATTGTTAACCCCCCAATGCCTTCATTTTCTCTTGATCCTACACCTAAGAATCCCCACAAAGTAATGCAACAATACTTTCCCATCATTCCCACAAACAAGAGAGGAGCCAACCAATTTGGCAAGGGGCCCTTTCAGAAGAGTACCCGAAACATAAGAACCAAGCCTTATGCAAAGCCTCCACCTACTTCGGATCCTATCCAAGTATCCTCCGACCTTGAGATCCCTCATAAGCAACCTAGAGAAGTCTTTGCGGATGGATTATAGCCACTAAGGTAAACGAAATCAGAACCTACCTCACCTTTCCAATCTCCCATCACTCCTACTTCACCTATGCCCACTCTTGATCCTAAAATTGATAAATTGTCCCCATCTCTCAAAGGGCCTAATCCTTCCTTAGAGATCATTGATTCTACCCCAACTATAGAGGAGCTACAAAGGGAAAATCATCATCTTCTCCAACAATTAGAAGAGAGGAAGATAGTAGATGCACACCTTCATCATGAAAATGCAGTCCTTCAGGAAAAAGTTAACTCCCTTCAACGGTTGGTCGATGGGATGACCCAATATAACTGCAGCTTAAGAGAACAATTAAAGAAACATAAGAGGCACAAGGCTAAGCCTACACAGCAAGAAGGAGAGGCTTCTAAAGCCGACCCTCCTTAGCAAGCCTAGTTCCGAGGGATGAATTTTTTTTGTTTGCAGTGGGACCTACAAAATCATTGGTGTGGGGGTATGTTGGGCCCGAGATATGATCATCTTCATGACGTTATTATACACTTTTTTCCATATGTATATATGTTTTTTTATCTTTCAAAGGATCTTTTTGAAGAATTTTATGGTAAAACGATATAATCGGCATGAGGTACGTATAATTCGTGTTTTGTGATTCAATCAAGTTTAATTTATCATATTTTATGGTTTCCAAGAGTTAATTCATGTTTTTATGCTATTACAAGGCAAACCACACCATGTTTCTTGGTCAGTCACTCATTCTGGCACTTGATCCAGCACTCGTTCCAGTACTGGATCTGGCACTCGTTCCGGCACCCAGTATTGCACAAAAACACAAGGCAAGTTGGCGGTTATGGTATTGGCGGCCAGTGGTGGACAAATAGAACACATGGGTTTTTTTTTTCATCACCCCCTCTAGCTACTAAGCTCAAGACAACTTGATTTCAGTTTTCCAAAGAGGGCGCTTATTGGGTTCCTCCATTTTGTTAGTTATGGCCTCATTTAATGTAAATTGCCGAATTTAGAGGTGGTTTGACCCTCCTCTGGTTGACCACCTGGGTTGTAATCTTATAAATACCGATAGGATGACCATTAGATTGTTAACCAGGTAGCATAAGCATTAGAATTGCCAAAAAAATGATTTTGCTCTGTTTCTAGTTTTACATTGCCAGAATAGTGCCAAAACTGCATTTTTGGATTTTTATGGTGAATTTGTCCTACTGAGTTCGTGGTGTGATTTTAGAGAGTGACCAAAACTTGCTGGGGGGCACCAGTAGTCTGGTAACTGTCTTCATGTCTATTTTGAATTTTTCTAATTTAAATTGTCTTTTTATTTTCCTGTGCATGTATATTTTTTATTTAATTAATTAGTTTGTTGTAGCTTACTGTTTTACTTCTTTTTGCAAGTTAGATGATGATTTGTGATAGTATGTGTTGATTTGATAGATTAGGAACATGCTTGAAATTCTCTTTACTAATTTCGTGTGCAATTAAAAAGTCTCTCTCTCACTATACTAACCCCGCATGCAATTAGATGTTAGATTGTGCTTTCTTTTATATTTTTACAGTCAAGCTTAGAACAGAGCATAGTTTTAATCTGGGTTTCTTCTGACAAAGATTGATGGATGGATAGATTTACTTCCAGTTTTTTAATCATAACTTGCTTACTTTAGTTTTAGATAGATTTCACTTGCTTAGTTATTGGTTAAATGTAATTGTCAATTCACTTTTTAATATCATGTTTTTAATTTTTGTTTTCAGTCATTTTCTTATCATAGCTTGAATGATTAAACTAGACATAGTATAGTTTCCTTTCACGCAATTTTCTTTCATAGATTAAGATGCCATTGAATTTCTTAGTTAGATAATGATGATCTCATCATGATGTTGATTGTTTGTACATGAATATGCAAGGTATTTAACATTACTTTTATCATGGCTAAGTTTGTATTGGACTGTTTACTTCACACATTTCATTTTTCCATTGAAATTAGTACTGAGCTTATACCATTAGAACTATCCTTTGTTGTCAACTGTCATCGAGACATCATCTGTCACCACCGAAGGAATTCACACAACCACCAGCATTACATTTGAGTGATTCATAGATTAAAGATAGTTTCTTGCTTTCATAAGTTAGAAGAGATAGTTTCTTGTTTTCATAAGTTTAGTTGTTATTCTTTCTTGCTTCCAATAGACTAGATTTCCCTTCATGCATTGCATTGAGCATTTAAATTTCCTTTCACGCAAGATAAATAGTTTTGCATTAGGCATTTAGTTCACTTGCTTCTTAAGCTAGGTAGTTGTTCAATGAGAAGTATTTTCTTATTTGTCCCTTTTCTTTAGTAGGATAGATAGTTGCCTTTGCTTACTTGTATTTTTCTTTAGTAGGGTAGTTAGGTGTTTTTGCTTTCTTGTCTATTTTCTTTAATAGGTTAGATAGGTGCTTTTGTTTAATTTCTTGTTTAATTACTTTCATAGGGTAGTTGCTCATTGAATGTAGGTTGGCAAGTTAATGGTAGTTTGCTTTCATCATTTGCTTAATATGCTTAGTAGTTTACCTTTTCTTACTGTCATGAACTAGTTTGATTTACATAGAGTTTTCATTCGCTTTCTTAGGAGCTATCCATCAGTCCTTGGCCCAAAAGTACTTAGGTTACCTAGTTTCAATTTTCTTAGTAGGGTTTGTTCATTAGATAGGTTTTCTTGAGTATATTAGACCTAGATAGTTGTTTTCCGTAGTTAGACTATACTCCTACGAACCTTTTTACCTTTGGAATATATTTTTCTACAACTCTAAGTTTACTTACCCCGGGTTGACAATTTAATTGAGGGTAGTTTAGTGTCTTTTTTAGTACATATAAATCACCTAACAGTTATTGTGTAACTTATCTATATTGGAGTTGTGCTCCATGTTGACATTTTGTACATGGTGTGTACCTCTGTAATTTTATGATATTTTGAGTATTTGGATCATAACATGTTATATGATGTTTCCCCACTGGATGTCAGTGATGTTATTTTGGGCCAGCCATATATGTGGAGGTGCTATGCTTTTTATCTTACATTATGTTGTCATTGATGTCAAAGGGTTAATGTATTGTCATATTAATATAATTGATGTATTGATTGTTGGACTATGTTTTCATGGATGTAATTGATAATGTCATGAGGTGTCATGAGGTGTCATAGTGATGTATTGTCATGGATTGATGTATAGACCAAATGATTTAAAGGTTGGTCATTGTTGTATTTTCATGGCTGATAGGAAGTACCAAATGTATGAACTCCAAAGTTTTCCCCTTATGGTGAAATCCCTCTCAGGACGATGCTTTGTGAAGTCCAAATGGTTAAGTGGTTGAGTCATCCTATATGTGTGGTTAAATAAACCAAGGATTGATTGTGGAATATTGTAATGAAGGTGCATGAATTCATAAGTGAGACTATTCTATATGGATAATTCTCTTCATGAAATTTCCATTGATATGTGGAACATCACATAACTCCTCACGGTTATAGAGTTATGGCCTTTTGAAGTTGGAGAACCCTCATGCATTATCTAGAATCCCCTAGAAGGTCAAAGAAGTCAAATTATTCTAGAAGCTCCTACAAGAAAGTTGACTAGTCAAAGTGGTTATTCATGGGTTAAGTGGTTGCAACAATAAAACAATTAAAAATAAATTAGTTGCAACTAGATGTGGAAAAGTTACTATTTGTGGAGAAAGTAGTTATAAGTGGACAAGTGGTCAGAAGTGGTTTAGCCCCTAAAAGAAGGAAGTTGGTTAGAGTTGGTTAGATGAGGAAGCTACTTGGAGAAGTATAAATAAGAGAGCAAGGGTATATTATGAGTTTAAATCTCTTGATCATATTGAATATCTATTCTTGGTTAAATATTGATTGCAGGTACTCATGGATGCAACAAAATTTTCGTAAGTCTGAGGTATTGATGGTGAAAGTTTCAGAGTTCATAAATACTGAAAAAAGCCTAGTTTTTGAGATGTATGTGGGATAATAGTATAATAGGGTGTGTACATACATGGGCTAACAATATAATAGGATGCATACATACACAGGTTGGAAGTATAATAGGGCATGCAAATGAGGGAAAAGTCATAAAATTTTGAGAAAGTGTTGGTGCCAGGTTCCTGAAGTTTGAAGCAAGTTCCCAGAATAGTGGTCTACTAGTTCAGATCTGCTATAGAATTTATGGTATGTTTATATGTTTTCTTCATGGTTAAATTTTCTCATGTTATGGTGAATTCTTGACGCATTCTTTGTATGGTTGTATTGATGTCTAAATATGGTAGTTGGTTGGTTAAGTAGTTTGGATATGTTCTAATTGAGGAATATCCATAATACTGTGATGGTGTATGGTTGAGGAGAATGGATAGGTTGTTGGATGGCATAGATATGTTTGTGATTGGTTATGGTACAGATTGGGCAGTGAAAGGTAGAGTGAAGTGACATATCAGAGGTGGATATGACAGAGGAAGAAAGGGCATCAAGTGATAGAAGGTTGAAGTTTCAGAAACCCTAGTTTCTGAAGGTGTACATAGGCTCACAGTGGGAAAGGATGCGTACATACACGTGTTGTAGTATAAGTAGGTTGTGTACATATGCACGTTATAATATAAATAGGTCACGTACCTATTAATAGATTGTTATCTATTTACAAGCTGAGTCTTGTATTTGAGGATTGATTCCTCTTCCCAGTTGGTATTGAGATTTGCAGGTTGAGTCTTGCATTAAGATTTGGTGCTCTTATGGAGTTGTTTCTCTTTTCAATTGATGTTCATAAAACCCTAGGATTGTAGTCTGTAATACAAAAGAAAATTATACATATAT
>ML786366.1:125153-147459 GCA_009831015.1 Picea engelmannii | reverse complement strand
GTTATTATGTTGTACATAATTAATGAGTCGTATCTTAATCTATAGTTGATGCATGATTGATACATACTCGGTACATTGGTTAAGGCACTTGCTAGCAGTATGATTGGCACATGGTTTATGGTTGATATGGAAAACATATATGGGAACGCATCTTGACTATTGATCATCTTGTTGAATTTTGGTGCATGATTGATGCACTTGCTATGGTGCAGGTAGTAATACATGTTTGGTTCATGGTTGATGGACTTGTAGATGGAAGATGATTGTGGGTGATAGTACTTGGTTAAAATACATCATTGGTATTACTTGTTTAGCATATACTTTGATACATGATGTATGGGATAGTTGAGACACTTGTTGTGGTGCTTGGTTGGTACATTATTTGATGCTTGATGGTTGAGATACATATCTTGACACATGGTTTGTGGCACTTGGTTTATGATAGTATCATATCATATGTGATATGACACTTGGTTGAGGCACATGGTTAGAATGTTGACGATGTTATTGGTACATTGACAAAGGAACTTGTTAATGATCCTAATATATGCTTGGTACACTTTTTGGCACATATTCTTGGAATATATACTTCAGTGATGAGATCTTTTGTATGGTGTTGATGTGCATGGTCGACACAGGATTTACATGGTTTATTTTTTGTTCATGATTCTCTATTCACTATTGACATATATTTTTTCGTCATGAAGTATGGTAAGGCACGAGTTTTATGCATGGACTTGTCCAAGGATCATCATAGGAAGAGAATATCATTCTGGATTAGTTGATCTATGTTCTGGTTTGAGCAGTAGAACTTGCAAGAGAAGCAGATTGCAGTAGTAGCATATTGTTCATCTTACAGAGAATATAGGGGGAGACATACTCACAAGGGGATTTATTCTTCTTCCCATGATTCAAGGAGGATATATTCATCAGATGCAGGATAGAGAATTAGATTCTTGGAGAGATAGCACAAAGGCATGTTTCTGGAGGGAGATATGGCCACAAGGGGAGGATGAGTGGTATGTTTTTAGCACTGCATCAGAGGATATCCCTTGTTCAAAAGGGGAGAGATTATTCAGAGGAAGCTCAAAGGCATTCAGACAGGAGGAGTATCCCCAAGGAGAAAACTACCCTTTGTCATTGATGTCAAAGGGGGATATATAGTCACATTGATGTGATTAATATGACTATTGATGAAAAGAATTTCCATGTCTACATGTTTCCATCAATGATTGGTGTTGACATCAATATTTTTATTTCCATCAATGCCAAAAGGGAAGATTGTTACATTATGTTGTCATTGATGTCAAAGGGTTAATGTATTGTCATGGTAACATCATTGATGTATTTATTGTTGGACTATGTTTTCATGGATATAATTGATGATGTCATGAGGTGTCATGAGGTGTCATAATGATGTATTGTCATGGATTGATGTATAGACGGGATGATGTAAAGGTTGGTCATTTTTGTCTTGTCATGGTTTATATAAAGTACCAAATGGATGAAATCCAAATTGTTCCCCTTATGGTGAAATCCCTCACGGGAAGACGCTTTATGAAGTCCAAATGGTTAAGTGGTTGAGTCATCCTAGATGTGTGGTTAAGGAACCCAAGTATTGATTGTGGAATATTGTAATGAAGATCCATGAATTCATAAGTGAGACTATTCTATATGGATATTGTTCTTCATGCCATTTCCAGTTATATGTGGAACGTCACATAACTCCTCATGGTTAGAGATTTATGGCCTTGTGAATTTGGAGAACCCTCATTTGTTGTCTAGAATCCCCTAGAAGGTCAAAGAAGTCAAATTATTCTAGAAGCTCCTACAAGAAATTTGACTAGTCAAAGTGGTTAGTCATGGATGAAGTGGTTGCAAAAAGAAAACAATTAAAAATAAATTAGTTGCAACTAGATGTGGAGAAGTTACTATTTGTGGATAAAGTAGTTATAAGTGGACAAGTGGTCAGAAGTGGGTTAGCCCCTAAAAGAAGGAAGATGGTTAGAGTTGGTTAGATGAGGGAGCTACTTGGAGAAGTATAAATAAGAGAGAAAGGGTCTCTTATGAGTGTGAATCTCTTGAGCATATTGAAGATCTATTATTGGTGAAAGATTCATTGCAGGTACTCATGGACGCATCAAAATTTTCGTAAGTCTGAGGTATTGATGGCGAAAGTTTCGAAGTTTCAAAAATACTGAAAAAACCCTAGTTTTTGTGATGTACGTGAGCTAACAGTAAAATAGGGTGTGTACGTACACATGCTAACAGTATAATAGGGTATGTGCATACGCGAGCTGGCAGTATAATAGGGCACATACATGAGGGAAAAGTCATAAAATCTTGAGCAAGTGTTGGTGCCAGGTTCCTGAAGTCTGAATCAAGTTCCCAAAATAGTGGTCTAATGGTTCAAATATTCTACAGAAGATATGGTATGGTTATGTGTTGTCTTCATGCTTATATTTTCTCATGATATGGTGAATGCTTGAGGCATTCTTTGGATGGTTGTATTGATGTCTAAATATGGTATCTAGTTGGTTAAGTAGTTCAAATCTGTTCTGATTAAGCAATATCCATAATACTGTGATGGTTTATGGTTGAGGAAAATGCATAGGTTGTTGGTTGGAATAGATATTTTTGTGATTGGTTATGGTACATATTTGGCAGTGAAAGGAAGAGTGCAGTGATAGATCATATGTGGATATGACAGAGGCAGAAAGGGTCTAAAGTGATAGAGGGTTGAAGTTTCAGAAACCCTAGTTTTTGAAGGTGTAATAAGGATGACAGTGGGCAAGAATGCATACATACACTTGCTGCAGTATAGGCAGGTTGCATACATATGCAAGATGAAATATAAACAGGTCATGTCTTGTTGACATATTGGTATCTTTTTACAGGTTGAGTCTTGTATTTGAGGATTGACTCCTCTTCTCAGTTGGTGTTGAGATTTGTAGGCTAAGTCTTGCATTGAGATTTGGTGCTCTTGTGGAGTTGTTTCCATTTTCATTTGATGTTGATAAACCACAAGGATTGTAGTCTGTAATACAAAATAAACTTATACATGTATCTTGTGTTCCTTGTGTTATTTATGGTGATGGTTTATTGATGATGTTTGTTGCTTAGATATGATTAAATTATAAATAATGAATATTAAGTGGTTATTTATAACAAAGGTGTTTTGTAAATAAGTTGTGAAAATACCCCTACACCAATTCACCCCCCCTCTTAGTGTGGTCGATGTGTCCAAAACTTTATGAGTCTCGGCCCCGTAGTGTCATTGTTACTTTAGGGTGTCATCTCTACAGAATACCAGAGGTAGTTCCAACTACTGTCCCACCTAAATAGTGTCACAAGGTAGTATCACATACTACAAAATTGAGATTCTTCACAATCTGTTCAAAAGGTGAACAGAAGGACACTGCCACCACTACAGCCTCAGTGTAAGCACCTTCTATCCAGCAAGAGTAGGTCAAAAAGATTGAAGCAAAGAAAAAATATTCTTTCTGCACACAGTCATCTCATGTATCCGAACCAGTGAAAAGGTTCCAATATCATGTTCTCAACAACCTTCCAAAAACCAAGCCGCTCAACTTCTCCAACAAGACAAGCAGCTCACCAAGATTCAGATTCAGCAAATGTTTTCCCCTCTCCCCCGGGACCTCAACGCAATGGAGAAAATTTCTTCCTAAGGAGGGAGGATTGATCCAGGTATGGATATTTGTGGACACCAGCCTATTTCAACTAGATTAAAATAGTTTTCTGGCAATTTACTATTTTTAGCAGTTTTTCAGGTTCTAAGCTTCTAGGGCCATTTTGAGGGACTGAATGATTCTTTTTTCACAATAAGAAACCTCAATTATTACCAAAGTTTTTTATTGAACCTAAAAAATGAATCTCCTCATCAATACCTTTCCAACAAGCTATCGTGCACCACAAACAGAGATCGTATGCCAAAGTTATGCCCCCGGAAAGTTGATACACCAAACTACCCAAAACGGGGTCCACAAAACTGTTGGCTTTTCATCTTCTGGGGTTAGGGTTTTGGATTTTATTTATGTTAAAAATTAATTTGGAGCCTTATTGTAACAATCAATTTATTTTTAATGCGATTATCTGTCACATCTCTTCTCAGAGACACGTTGTCAGCATTCTAGCGAGTCTTTCACTTTGTATTTCTATAGTTTTGTACATTTTGCTCATTAATAGAAATTGTGTATTATTGTATATTTGTGTCTCTTGTTATATACATTTGAGATATGTTTGTTATATTATTGGATCTCTTGAAATATATCGATATATTTATTTATTATATCTCCACTCTCATTGCATGCCGAAAATAATCTAGATCAGTGGTATCAGAGGAGGTTGTTGTTGATCATTTTTCAGTGTGTGTCCTCGATGAGGTCTGAGTATAGAAAGTTGGGTCTCAAGATTGTATCTATTTATTAAAATCTCTCTCACATGCCCAAGAAACCTTCCATGGCAGAAGAAAATAAAAACGACGAAGCAGATGATTCTATTAATATGTTGCTTGAGAAAGCTCTTATGTGAAAGAGGGATGAAATGATGGATAATTTTTCCCACATCCTTCAATGCATGTTGATAACAGCAGGAACATATTCATCAAGAAACCACTTTTAAGGCACCACTCCTTTCAAGGTAAAATTTTATTTTTATATTCCCGTAGTTGAAGGTCAGATAGATGCGAATGCTCTAGAAAAATGGTTAAATCTGCTAGAAGGTTATTTCTTTGTTCACATTTTTTTTTACGAGGAAAACATCACCTTCACACTCCTTAAGGCTCTCCCCCATGTCAAACATTGATGGGAAACTTACTGGGAGAAAATTTACACAGAGGAGTCTGGAATATATGGGGTCAAGCCCACTTGGGATTTTTTTGTGAATGCGGTTAAGGAACAATATTACCTTGTTGGTAACTATGACAATCGTACATGAGATGGACCATATTGTGGCAAGAGAGGGGCCAAACAATGTAGGAGTTCAAAAATAATTTACATACCTTGTGCAACAAGCTGGGTATCAAAGACTCTTAGTGAAATATGGTTCTGAAATACCATGGGGCTCTACATAGGTACATCCAAACTGAAATGGATTTCCCATACATCTCATCATTGGGAGTTCTCTATCGATATGCTATCAAAATTGAGCAGAAATTTAGGCACCAGAAAAAACAGGAGTTCGGGTCTGCAAATCCACTACAACCAAAGTATGATAAAGATGGCCCTAAAAAATAGCCTCCCGAAAACCAGTCCAATCCATAGGAAAATAAGGGTCACAGAAAGATGAAGAAGGACACTGGAAAGTGGTGTGATTTCCACAAAATCCCCTGGAACAACACTGATGAATGTCGGTCAAAACAATAATTGGTGGACTAGATCAAAGAAAAGGAGTTGAACCCCGATTCAGAATCTGATTCAAAAAATAATGGGAGAAGACATATCATCGACCCAAATACCACTACAGGGGGAGCATCTCTTCCATTCATAGATTTGGGTGAAGGGTACCCCATTGCATTTCATTTTTTATAGAGGAATCCAGAATACCCTCATCTCAGCAGAGGTCATCAAACAGTTGGGATTGTCGACAACACCACACCCACAACCATACAACATCAGGTGGCTTCACTAGGGATGAGATCTATGTGTCAGCCAACAATGTTGATTGTCATACGACATCTGACCCTTCAAGGATGAGGTGTTATGTGATTTTTCCCCACTGGATGTCTGTGATGTTCTTTTGGTCCATCCATATATGTAGAAGCATCATGTTATTTATGAGTCTCGACCATGTAGTGTCATTGTTACTCTGGGGGGTCATCTCTACACTATACTAGAACTAGTTCCAACTACTATCCCACCTAAACAATGTTGCAAGGTAGTATCTCATACTAAAAAATTCAGTTTCTTCACAATCTATTCAAAAGGTGAACAGAAGTACACTACCACCAATGCAGCCTCAGTCCAAGAACCTTAGATCTAACAGAAGCAGGTTGACAATATTGAAGAAAATCACAAAGATTCCTACTGTACACAGTCATCTAATGTAGTCAAACTGATTAAAAGGGTCCAACATTAGGTTTTCGACAACCTTCCACAAGCCAAGCCACCCAACTTGTCCAGCAAGGCAAGCAGCTCACCAAGATTCAGATTTAGCAAACGCTTTCCCCTTTCACCTAGAAACTCAACGCAATGGATACCATTTATTCCTAAGGAAGGATGAGTTATCTAGGTGGATATAGGTTTCCACCCTCCTATTCCAACTAGCTCAAAATAAAAAAAAAATAAATTTACTATTTTTAGCAGTTTTTCAAGTTCTAAACTTTCGGTACCATTTTCAGGGCCTAAACGATGGTTTTTCATGTTAATACACCTTACTGATATCCAAATTCCATTAATTAGCCCTAAAAATTAATCTCATCTTCAATACCTTTCCAACGAGCTATCATGTTCCCAAAACGAAGATCATATGCCAAAGTTACGCCCCTGAGAAGTTGATACACTAAACTACCCAAAAGGGGGTCCACAAAATTGTTGGCTTTTCATCTTCTGAGGTTAGGGTTTTGGATTTTTTTTATGTTAAAAATGTCTTTGGAGTCTCATTTTAAAAACCATATTCTTGTGAATGTGGGCATTTGTCACATCTCTTCTCAGAGATAAGCTTCCACCATTCTAGTGAGTATTTCACTCTGTATTTCTATAGTTTTGTACATTTCGCTCATTAATAGAAATTGTGTATTACTGTATATATGTGTCTCTTGTTATATACATATGATATATCTCTATTATTTTATTATATCTCTTGCAATATCTCAGTATATTTATTTATTATATCTCTGCTCTCATTTTGTGCCGAAAATAATCCAGATTAGTGGTATCAAAGCAAGTTGCTCTTGATCGTTTTTCATTGCATGTCCCCGACGAGGTCTGAGTATAGAAAGTTGGGTCTCGATATTTTCTCTCTTGATTAAAATCACTCTCGCACACCTAATAAAACCTCCATGGTGGAATAAAATAAAAATGACAGAGCAGAAGATTCTATTGATATGTTTCTTGAGCAAGCTCTCACACGATAGAGGGATGAAATGATGGAGAATGTTTCCCACATCTTTCAATGCCTGTTGATAACAGAAAGAATGTCTTAATCAAGTGACCACTTTGGAGGCACCTCTCCTTTCAAGGTAAAAGTTAATTTTGATATTCCAGTATTTGAAGGTCAAATAGATGTGGATGCCCTAGAAAAATGGTTAAATCTCCTAGAAGGTTATTTCTTTGTTCACAATTTTTTCGACAAGGAAAAGATGACCTTCACACTCCTTAAGGCTCTCCCCCATGTCGAACATTGGTGGGAAACTTACTAGGAGAAAATTTCCATAGAGGAGTCTGGAATATATGGGTCTAAGCCCACTTGGGATTTTTTTGTGGATGCATTCAAGGAACAATATTACCCTGTTGGTAACTATGATGACCAATACATGAGTTGGACCACACTGCGGCAAGAGAGGGGCCAAACATTGCTAGAGTTCACAAATACTTTCCATACCTTGCGCACCAAGATGGGTATCAAAGACTCTGAGAGGAATCTAGTTCTAAAATACCGTGGGGCTTTGAATAGGTACATCCAAACTGAAATAGATTTCCTGGACATCTCATCAGTGGGAGTTGCCTAGAGATATGTTGTCAAAATCGAGCAGAAATTTAGGCATCAGAACAAACGAGAGTTTGGGTCTGCAAATCTGCAAAAACCAAAGTATGATAAAGACAACCCTAACAAATAGCCTCTCGAAAACCAGTCCAACCCACATGAAAAGAAGGGTCATGGAAAGATGAAGAAGGACACTAGAAAGTGTTGTGATTTCCACAAAATCCCCTGGCACAACACTGATTAATGTCACTCAAAAAAATCATTGGTGGTCAATATCAAAGAAAAGGAGTTGAACCCTGATTTGAAATATGATTCACAAAATAATGGGAAAAGAAAAATAATCGATGCAAACCCCACTACTATTGCCACAACCGCAACAATTCAACTAGAAAAACCAGTAGATCCTGAAGAGGGGGAGCACCTCTTCCATTCACAGATTTGAATGAAGGGGACCCTGTTGAATTTCATTGGTTATATTAGAATCCAAAAGAACCTCATCACATAAAAGGTCTTCAAATAGTTGGAATTGTCAACAACACTACACCTGCAGCCATACAACATCAAGTGGCTTCACTAGGGACGATATCTTTGTTTCGGCCAACAATTTCGATTGTCATAGGACATCCATCCCCTCAAGGATGAGGTGTTATGTGATGTTTCCCCATTGGATGTATGTGATGTTCTTTTGGGCCATCCATATATGTGGAAGTGTCATGTTATTTATGAGTCTCGACCAACTAGTGTCATTGTTACTATGTTGATCATCTCTACAGGATACCAGAGGTATTTCCAACTATTTTCCCACCTAAATAGTGTTTCAAGGTAGTATATCATACTACAAAATTCATCTTCCTCACAATATGTTCAAAAGGTGAACAGAAGGACACTCCAGCCTCAGTCCAAGAACCTTCTATCCAGTAGAAGAAGGTTGACAAGATTGAAGAAAATCACAAAGATTCCTTTTGCACATATTCATCTCATGTATTCGGACCGGTTAAAATGGTCCAACATCAGGTTCTCGACAATCTTCCACAATCCAAGCCACACAACTTCTCTAGCAAGGAAAGCAGCTAACCAAGATTAAGATTCAACAAACGCTTTCCCCTCTCCCCTAGGAACTCAACACAATGGATACCATTACTTCCTAATGATGGAGGATTGATCCAGGTGGATATCGGTGACCACCCACCTATTTCAATTGGATCAAAGTAATTTTCTGGCAAATTATTATTTTTAACATTTTTTCGGGTTCTAAACTTTCGAGACTATTTTGAGGACTAAACGATGATTTTTCATGATCCGGAACCTCAATTATGGCCAAAGTCTCTAATTGAGACCCCAAAATGAATCTCCTCATTGATACCTTTCAAACGATCTATTGTGCACCCCAAACGGAGATCATATGCCAAAGTTACGCACTCGGGAAGTTGATACACCAAACTACCCAAAATGGGGTCCACAAAATTATTGGATTTTCATCTTACGGGGTTAGGGTTTTGGATTTTATTTATGTTAAAATTCCATTAGAGCCTCATTGAAACAATCATCTTCTTGTAAATGTAAGTATCCATCACATCCCTTCTCAGAGATAAGTTGCCACCATTCTAGTGAGTCTTTCACTCTGTATTTCTACAGTTTTGTACATTTCACTCATTAATAGAAATTGTGTATTATTGTATATATGTGTCTCTTTTTATACACATATGATATATCTTTGTTTTATTATTGGATCTCTTGCAATATCTCGATATATTTATTTATTATATCTCCTCTCTCATTTTGTGCCGAAAATAATCTGGATCAGTGGTATCAAAGCAGGTTGATCTTGATCATTTTTTAGTGCATGTCCTCGACGAGGTCTGAGTATATAAATTTGGGTTGTGAGCTTGTGTCTCTTGAGGAAAATATCTCTCTCACACCCAAGAAACCCTCCATGGCGGAATAAAAGAAAAACTAAGGAGCAGAAGATTCTATTAATCTGCTACTTGAGCAAGCTCTCACGCGATAAAGAGACGAAATGATGGAGATGTTTTCCCACATACTTCAATGTCATCCTATAACACCAGACACGTCTTCATCAAGTGGCCAATTTGGAGGAACCTCTCCTTTCAAGGTACAAGTTAATTTTTATATTCTTGTATTTGAAGGTCATATACAGGGGATTCCCTAGAAAAATGGTTAAATCTGCTAGAAGGTTATTTCTCTGTTCACAATATTTTTGACAGGGAAAAGATCACCTTCATACTCCTTAAGGATCTCCCCCATGTCAAACAATGGTGGGAAACTTACTGGGAAAAAATTTCCACATAGGAGTCTGGAATATATGGGGTTGATCCCACTTGGGATTTTTTGTGTATGTGGTCAAGGAACAATATTACCCTTTTGGTAACTATGACAACCAGTACATGAGATGGACCACACTATAGCAAGAGAGGGGCCAAATAGTGCTGGAGTTCACAAAGACTTTCATACCTTTCTCGTGAAGCTGGGTATTAAAGACACCAAGCAAAATCTGGTTCTGAAATATCATGGGGCTCTACATAGGCACATCCAGACCGAAATGTATTTCTTGGGCATCTCATCATTGGGAGTTTCCTATCGATATGCTCTCAAAATCAAGAAGAAATTTAGGCACCGGAACAAATGGGAGTTTGGATCTACAAATATGAAACAACCAAATTATGATAAATATGGCCCTAACCAACAACCTCCCAAAAACCAGTTCAGGCCATGGGAAAAGAATGGTCATGAAAAGACAAAGAAGGACACTGGAAAGTGGTGTGATTTCCAAAAAATCCCCTAGAAAAATAGTGATGAATGTCACTCAAAACAATCATTGGTGGCCAAGATCAAAGAAAAGGAGTCAATCCATGATTCCAAATCTGATTCAGAAAACAATGTGAGATGACATATCATCGACGTAGACCCCACTACTATTGTTGCGACCGCAACAATTTAACTAGAAGAACCAATAGATCCTAAAGAGGGGGAGTGCCTCTTCCATTCACATATGTGGGTAAAGAAGACCTCGCTTCATTTCATTTTTGATAGAGGAATCCAGAAGAACCTCATCTCAATAGAGGTCATCAAACAGTTGCAATTGTTGACAACACCACACCCACAGCCATACAACATCGGGTGGCTTCACCAGGGATGAGATCTCCATGTAAGCCAACAATGTCAATTTTCATACAACAACCAACCCTTTAAGTATGAGGTGTTATGTGATGTTTCCCTACTGGATGTTTGTGATGTTATTTTGGGCCAGCCATATATGTGGAAGTGCCATGTTATTTATGAGTCTCGACCCTGTAGTTTCATTGTTACTCTCAGGGGTCATATCTACAGGATACTAGAGGTAGTTACAACTATTATCCCACCTAAAGAGTGTCGCAAGGTAGTATCTCATACTACTAAATTCAACTTCTTCACAATTTGTTCTAAAGGTGAACAAAAGGACACTACCACCACCGCAGCCTTAGTCCAACAACCTTCTATTCAACAGAAGAAAGTCGATAAGATTGAAGAAAAATACAAATATTCCTTCTACACACAGTCATCTCATGTGCTCAGAGTGATTAAAATGGTCCAACATCAGGTTTTCGACAACCTTCCACAAGTCAATCCATGCAACTTCTCTAGCAAGGCAAGCAGCTCACCAAGATTCAGATTCAGCAAATGATTTTCCCTCTCCCCAAGGAACTCAAAACAATGGAGACCATTATTTCATAAGGATGGAGTATATATATAGGTGGATATTAGTGGCCACCCACCTATTCCAACTGGCTCAAAACAATTTTCTGGAAATTTACTATTTGTAGCAGTTTTTCGGGTTCTAAACTTTAAGTGCCATTTTGAGGTCCTAAACGATGATTTTTCATGAAACAACACCTTAAATATATCCACAGGCCATGATTGAACCCCCAAAATGAATCTCCTCAACGATACCTTTCCAACGAGCTATCGTGTGGCCAAAATGGAGATTATATGCCAAAGTTACGCCCCTGGGAACTTGATACACCAAACTACCCAAAACAGGGTCCATAAAACTATCGACTTTTCATCTTAAGGGGTTAGGGTTTTGGATTTTATTTATGTTAAAAATTCCTTTGGAGCCTCATTATAACAATCATCTTCTTTTGAATGTGATTATCCATCACATCTCTTCTCAGAGATAAGCTACCACCATTATAGTGAGTCTTCCACTCTGTATTTATACAGTTTTGTACATTTCGCTCATTAATAGAAATTTTGTATGACTGTATATTTGTGTCTCTTGTTATATACATCCGATATATATCTGTTAAATTAATGTATCTCTTGAAATATATCAGTATATTTACTTATTATATCTCTGCTCTCATTTTGTGCCGAAAATAATCCGGATCATTTGGTGGAGCCACAAACGAAGGACAAATTAGATAGAACCACAAGAATAGAATTGGAAGTTCACATGAAAAATATCTACGACACAAAAATGGAAGAAATCGATTGGGTTAAGCACTGGAAAAATTTCACTGCATGGGGAATCAAGGCTGAAATGTGGAAATAAGAGATAGAATTCATTGAGAAATTTGGGATACGACTCTTCCTTGGGGCCCCCCAGGTTGCAAATCTTGAGGGTTGGAAGGAATAAGAAACAACAAATTTTCTTGTTAGTTGGTATCACAATGGACACCTTTGGTTAGAATACCTAGTGGAAATCATGGGAGGTATGATACATTGTGTTATAGGGTTACCACATGGAGGTACCGCAGTGCTTAAAACCCTTAACTCGACCAAATGGATATAGTTCCTCATTGGGGGAACATATAAAAATAGATCCAAGGGACTGTTGATCAACCAAGTAACATAACTAAGGGAAGAATAGAAAAACAAGGAGCATGATACATATATCCGAACATAGAATTCGGCCCATCACACTGATGTGCAAGATAAAGGGGAGTGTAATACTAAAAAAGGAATTCTTGGAAAAACAAGCCCTTCTCCTGTAAGTCCACACAAAAATCGTTCATCAACCCCCAAGTAGAATGAAAGCAAAGATCAAGATGATACAACCAACTAGGATAAGAATGAAAATGATGGCAAGAATGGTGAAGAAAATACCGAAAATATGTTGATGCATGGTAGGATCAGACAAGTATTTCCACATGGGTTTGTGTATCTATATGTGTGGAAATCGTTCAAAGCCTTCTAACCTTGACTTTAATTCAATTAAATGAATTATTAAAGTAAAGTGATTTTATTAATTAGTTGAGTTATTTATTTAAATGCTAAAAAATATCATATAATATTATCCATTGATCTCAAGTGAGGTGAGAAGTAATCTCAATCGTTAATCAATTTGGATATTAGGGTTAGGTTATAACTCTAAATTATAAAAGAAAGGCTAGGGTAAATAAGAAGACATTTTTTCTTGAAGAACTTGTGTTGAGAGAGTTGACACAAAGAGGGTTGGATCACAAAGGACTGTGATTTAAGGAGATCTTGTATAGGTGTAGAAGGAATTCCATCTAGAGATTAGGTCAAGGAGAAGAGAGAAGAGAGGTAACCGCAAGTAGGTTTCAGTTAGGCGAAGCCACGGGAAAGGGGTTCGGCGTACAATTTTTTTCGTATAGTCTTTGCACTCGTGTATGTGGGTCATAGTTGATGTAGGAGCATCTCTTCACGTCATCCAGCCAGCCAACCAGCCACGTCAGCACGTCCATTCAAGGCTGAAGAGAGGCACAGTCCTCGTTTTCAATTTTGAAATTGAATGTAATTAAATGTTTTAGGTTGTTGAGTCGTGAGGCCATGCTTTGCATAGGCATAGAAGTAGGTAGGACTTTAATGTTTGAAGGCTGAGATCTAGATCCAATTGTGGACTAGACAACCCATTCAATGTAATTGAATAGGGTAGGTGAGGTTGGAGGGAAGTGCTCTAAGAGCCCCCTCTTGTAAAAAGATCATTGTATCTCATTTTGTAGAGTGTAGAGAATAAGTAGAGAGAGTAGAAGAGAAGAAGTCGAGACTCTGTTAAAGTATTAGCTCGAGAACACCCTTGTAAACAGGCATTTCCATTTATATAATCCAGAGCATTTTTTTCTGCATGAATTATGTGTTGTGTGAATGTCTTTTGTGTGTTCTATTTATGTTGTAGATGTATGTTGTAGGTTTGCATTTGCAGGGATTTGTTTGATTTTCAGGCTTGAGAGGTTCTTTGTGGTTTCATACCAAGAGGGCGTGACAGAGTACTGCGGTCTCTGAATACCAGTGCACAGAACCACTTCTGAACTCTGTAGATTCAGAAAAAGACGTGTCAGGCGGACACAAGAGCTGAAATCATCAACTTGGGGAAGGTCTTTGAGGTTGTTGAACACCTCAAGAGGAAAGTCTATGTAGGCGAGAAACTCTTCTCGACATCATAAGTCACGAATTGCTAAAAGTCGAGCACTAGGGAACATGTGGCAGAACCACAAGGTGAGGCCCACGTGATTGACAGGTGGACACGCATCACCTGGAGAAAGGAGTCAACACTATGTTGACTTCTCGCATATCGGGGATTCACGAGATAAGAGCATGAGAGCTCAACTCTTCAACTTATAGAGTCGCAAAGTTGTGATGGGAGCTAGCGTTTAGCCTAGCCATTGGTCACGTGTAGAGGGCATTGACAAGGAGGAGCCATACCCATATTGACATTTCAGGTATCATGAGATTGGCAAGGAAGAGTCAGGAGTTTAGACTCACAAACTTGCGAGATCGTGAGATTGCGACAAGGACTTTGGGTTAGGCCCTTGGTCATAGCGTTGTGGTCGCTTGGGGAGAAAGGAGCTTACACCTAGTGTTGTTTGCACAGGTGGGATTTTTCGAAAGGACCTGTGGATCGATTAAATTGAGATTCCAGCAGGGAATCGAAAGAGTCGCTTCAGCTCATAAAATAAACTAAACGATCCTTAAGATCGGGAGGTCATGTAGAGACTCTGTCGAGGCAGAGGTGGTGTCTACATCAGTTTGGTATCAGAGAAAAATAACAGTAGTAGGTTATTCCATGAGGGCAGACAGATATAGAAAGATGGCTACTGAAGGCCATAGATATGCTGGAAGGAAAGACCCAGAGTTGATGAGCAGATCTGAAATAGACGAAGAGATCGTTGATATAAGGGAAAAAATGGAAAAGCTTGCATTTTGGATGCAGCAGAACACTAGGTCAAGATGGGTATATGAATGGCCCATGAAGACAAAAGTAAAATGGCCAGTCAAGGAATTGATGGCTAGAAGACAGCGTAGGCTATTAAGAGGATGGTTGAGGCATGCTAAAAACCTCAATGGACCAGAGAAGATGGTTCAGATATGTGAACCAGAGACTAGGAGAAGCCTCAATAGTGAGGATGAATTGGGATGAGCTGAAGATCTCATAGACTTCTAGGAGGGCAGCCCAGAAATTCTCAATTGCCAGGTGGGAAAAGAGTTGAGGTCAGTTGAGGATCTCACAGACTGTCATGAGGATAGCTAGGGAATTTCACATTTCCAGGAGGGCAATGGATCGAGATCACTGCGGGATCTCATAGACTGCCAGGAGGGAAGCATAAAGTTTCCAATTTGCCAGGTGGGCATGAGAATAGAGATGGGACTATCTGAAAGTCTCATGGAATCAGAGGTAAGTTCAATTCAGCCTAAGGTGCTAATGAAGATGGGATCAATTGATCTCATAGTATGCCAGGAGGACAATGAAGAAATCCCAATTTGCCAGGTGGGCAAGGATGAGAAAATGAGACTATCTGAGAGTCTCATAAACTCAGAGGTGAGTTTGAATCAACCTGAGGAGTTGACAGAAGAGGAGGATCTGAGGAGCCTTCTAATGATTGGGGGAATTGGGATATTCCTACCATTTTCCCAAGAGGAGGCATAAATCTGTGTTGCAGATGTTGAGGCAGTAACAACAGAAGAGGGACAGCCAGCTGAGACTTTCAGAGAAGAATTGGAGCAGATATCTGAGGCTGCCCAAGAAGAAAAAGAGAATGAGCATTCTGAAGAATGGCTCAATAATTTTAGCCAGGAAGCTGAGGAAGTTGCAGCACTGAAGTTGACAGCAGAAGAAGCTGAAGAACAGGCAGATAGATTGATCACTCCATGGGAGATGGAGCTGGAGATGCTAGAGGATTGGCTGAACAATCCAGAACCAGTGGGAGAACTAGCAGAAGTTGATTTTTCAGAGAAGATGATGGTTGAACAACAGGTCAGTCAAGAAGGGACTACAGAGATTAAGTCTGCAGCAAAGTGCACACTTAATTCCACAGAAGATAAAGGAGATTGCATAGGAGATCATTATGATCTGTCCATATGTAGAAAATTTATGTAGCTAAGGAGACTGCATGAATAGATCTAGCCACTGGAGCAGCTGGACGAAGTGATTGAGAAGATCAGGAAGTTGATGGTAGAGTCAACAGAAACTTCCAGCGAGGAGCAGCTGAGCAGAAAGGTAGCAGCAGTAGCAACGGTGAAGAAGTGGAGCGAGGAGAAAGCTCCAAAAGATGATTTGGGATCCAAGGGGATTTCCACAGCTGAGAGTGGAAGCTCATGAGCAGGAGCTCATGAATTTTTCAGCTGAGGAGTATGATGCAAGAGCATCTCTCCACGTCATCCAGCCACGTTAGTGTGTGCATTCAAGGCTAAAGAGAGGCGCAGTCCTCATTTTCAATTTTGAAATTGAATGTAATTAAATGTTTTAGGCTGTTGAGCCGTGAGGCTGTGCTTTGCACAGGCATAGAAGTAGGTAGGCCTTTAATGTTTGAAGGCTGAGATCTAGATTCGATTGTGGACTAGACAGCCCATTCAATGTAATTGAATAGGGTGGGTGAGGTTGGAGGGAAGCGCTCTAAGAGCCCCCTCTTGTAACAAGATCATTATATCTCATTTTGTAGAGTGTAGAGAGTAAGTAGAAAGAGCAGAAGAGAAGGATCTGAGACTCTGTTAAATTCTGAGCTCGAGAACACCCTTGTAAACAGGCATTGCCATTTATATAATCCAAAGCAGTTTTTCCTGCATGAATTCTGTGTTGTGTGAGTGTCTTTTGTGTGTTCTATTTATGTTGTAGATGTATGTTGTAGGTTTTCATTTGCAGGGAGTTGTTTGATGTTCAAGCTTGAGAGGTTCTTTGTGGTTTCATGTCAGGAGGGCGTTACATAGTACTGCGGTCTCTGAATACCAGTGCACATAAACACTTCTGAACTCTGTGAATTCAGACAAAGACATGCCAGGCGGGCACAAGAGATGAAATAATCAACTCGGGGAAGGTCTTTGAGGTTGTTGAACACCTCAGGAGGCAAGGCTATGTAGGCGAGACACAGTTGCAGACAGAATCTCTGAGGAGTTTTGTAAAGCTCTACCAGGTGGGCATTGAGCAGGTGCAAGGAGGGCATGGAAGAAGAACTCTGTTGTGAGTTCATAAGAATAAAGAATCACTGAGGATTCTTGAGACTCTACTAGGAGGGCATTGAGTAAGTGCCAGAGTGCATAGAAGGAACTCTTTGGGTTCAGAGATTGAAGAAGAATCCACTGAAGGATCTTCTCAGGGTTGTTGAACACCCTGCACACTCAGTAAGAGGTTGCTTGAGTAGAAGGATAGCCAGGAGGACATCCAAATTCTCCATCTAAAGGAGAAGGAGAAAGGACTGAGTTCCTTAAGGCTCTGAGTTATAGGGAAAGCTCAGAAGGGATAGCACCTTTGTGTGCATGAAGACTCTGTAGGAGTGCAGAAGTCAGAATTCTTCAAGGATTCGGGAGTAAACTCAGGAGGAGTAGCGTTTTCATGCGCGCAGGCAAGGACTCAAGTTGAAGAGCTCGCAGAGGAAAGAAGGCAAAGGTCGAGGCATTTTACATTTGGAATTCTTCCAAGTGTTGGAAGAAAAGCACCAAAGCTCAGGAGGAGCACAGCTACTGTCAGATCAGCCGAAAAGATTTGGACCATGAATTCGTGTCCAGGAGCTTAAGGTTTAAACCCTCGCAAGTAGAGTGAAAGTCCCAAAGGATTCATATCATGATTTCAGCATTCAAAAGTTTGGGAGTCTGGAGGATGAGAGTCCGGGCCCTCGACATCAGAAATCGTGAAAGGGTGAATTGGATCTGAGCCTTCCATCTGCGGGAGGACGCGTGTTGTGAAATCATCCATTTTAGAGATTCAGGCACCGGGACTCACAGAGGTGAGAATATTGACTTTGCATCTAGCATAGTCCTGAAAGGATTGGAGCCATCCATCCAGAGGAGGATAGGTGTCATGAGATCACCCATATCATGGATTCGAACATCGGGAGTCATAGAGGGAAGTCTTTAGACTTTGCGAGTGGCGAAGTCGTGAGAAGATCAGGACCGTCCATCTGAGGAGGACAGGTGGTAGAGATCAAGGGATCTCATGAACTCAGAGGTTCACAAGGTGAGAGCCCAAAGTTTGGGAGCTCCAATTCACAAAGTTGCGAAATTGTGAGGAGCGGAGGATCATCGTTGGATCCAGGTCATGGAAGGACCATTGGTTTAGGAGCCTCATTGTGCGTATCATGCATTCAGAGGTTCGAAGGTTGAGAGAACCTCTTCTCAACTCAGAATTCATGAAGTGCCGAAAGCTGAGCATGAGGGAACACATGGCAGAACCATAAGGTGGGGCCTGCGTGATTGACAGGTGGACACGTGTCACCTGGAGAAAGGAGTCAACACTCTGTTGACTTCTCGCATCTCAGGGATTCACGGGATAAGAGAATGAGAGCTCAACTCTTCGACTTGTGAAGTCACGAAGTTGCGATGGGAGATATCATTTAGCCTAGTCGTTGTTCATGCGTAGAGGGCGCTGACAAGGAGGATCCATACCCGTATCGGTATTTTGGGTATCGTGAGATTGGGAAGGAAGAGTCAGGAGTTTCGACTCATGAACTTGCGATATTGCGAGATTGTGACAAGGACTTTGGGTTAGGCCCTTGGTCATAGCACTGTGGTCACTTGGGGAGAAAGGAGCTCTCACCTAGTGCTGTTCACACAGGTGGGGTTTTTCGAAAGGACCTGTGGATCGATTAAATTGAGATTCTAGCAGGGAATCAAAAGAGTCGCTTCGGCTCATAAAAGAAACTGAACAATCCTTAAGACCAGGAGGTCGTGTAGAGACTCTATCAAGGCAGAGGTGGTGGCTGCATCAATAGTGGAGATAGATGCATATACCCAAGTGTGCAGAAAGACATGTGTGTACACCTCAAAAAGCATGTAGATATGGGTCGTACAATAGATTATACTTTGCCAGGTCTATTTGTAGTTGTATTTTTCTCAATGGGCCATTATCCTTGTTACAAGAGCCCTGATTTTAGCATAATAAAATCATTCCCATCATTGGTTTTCCCTTTGGGGTTTTCCCATGGGTATCTACCCAAAAATATTGGTGTTAATGTGTGCATGATTTTATTTCCAATTTTGCTTCCTCTGTCTTTGTTTGAGTTGAATATTCCAACAGTTTGTTTTTTTTGTTTTGTGAGTTTCTAATCTGATTTGTAGTAAGGAAATCACTAGATAACAAGATACCTAGGCACTGGGGTAAGAGGTTTTCAACAAAATAACACATATACAAACAAAGGGAAAATACTAAAGAAAAACCCAGGAAGGACAATCAAACAAACAATGTAAATGACTTTGGAAAATATAGAGACAAAGAAGTGAACAAAAACAAATATAAAGAACAACAAAATACAAAAAAGAAAGAGAAGAAGAAGAAGAAGAAGACGATACATAGAAAATATAGCACCTCCAAGGTGATTACATTCACAACATTCAAACCAATCAGGTCATCTGACCCAATTTCATAAACATTTTTTGACCCGTCTATAGCATCTGATGCACAGATATTCAACCTTTACAACCAAGTCATGAAAGAATCGAAAACTAGGTGGAACAAATCTTTGAAGGATAGAGATTGATTGGCAGAAATAAAAGACAAGGGAAAATAAATTATAAGGTTGTGCAACATTGGAAAAGGAAAAAATTTGCATAGAACACCTAATATAAGGAATGGACCCTTTCAAATCATTCAAAGAATTAGTGGAAGCAGTGGTCGAGATAAGTACTCGAAGTCATCATGAAATGTGACAGCTAAAAAGTGAAAATAGAGAGATGAAGCAACTTAATAATCAAAAAATGAGAACCAACCAAAAATTGATGACCCATCAAACAAAAATAATGATCCAAGAAAAATATGTGAAATTCAAGGAGGTTCAACAAAATTTAGAAGAGGTAACCAAACAATAAGCAACACTAAATACCATTGTTATCACCAAAAAAGTACTCACCAAGATCATCAGAAAATCCATCAATTTCATACATAAAAAAATGCACACCCACAAGTGCGGATGAAACTCAATTGGAAACATCAAATCAAGTCAAGAAAGCTACCCAAAGTGATCAGTGAGACCTCCAAAAAGAGAAATTGCACCATCAGTGCAATCCGCGCAAAACAATACAAAAGTTTTAGCACAAAAAACACACCAAAGTGACCAGCTAAAAAACATTGTGTGATGGCACAAATCCTCGAAAATATTGGTTGCATTCAAAGGATTGACCTGCAAGGAGGTCACACCAATGCATAACCAAGCACAGAGATGACTTAGCATACTTAATTAACCCTAACGTTTCTAATGCTCCACCGCTTGATGAGAGATATGCTCATACATTAAATAGGATAGAATCAAGATGGAAATTGGGCTATTTAAGTAAGGTAATGGGTGTCTATTACATAGAACAAAAAAAAGGAATTGTTATGTTAGAATATTGAGAATTGAAGTAGCCATATTGATATCAACCTCACTCATTTCATGGCTTAATTATTCTTGTGAATTGAATTGCTCACCACATGGGAATTCAATGCATTGTTTCTTGTTACATCACCTGCATCAAAAGAGAGAAACAGAGATTCATCCACAGAATGAAAAGAACCCTCCCAAGGAGGTGAATGGAAGACCATTTATGCTTCTATCACCCATGCAGTGTTATCAATACAAATCCTCGACCATTGGCAACAAATTCATGAGTTTACTTCACTTCTTTACTTATCATTTATACTTTTGTTCCTGCATCCATTTACATGTTTTTACGTTCTTATTAAGATGTATTTGTAGTTGTAATTAATATTGTGATGTCAATGTTGCCTAGTATTGACATGTGGACTTTTATTTTTCACCCTTATGCTCAATTAATCCTAATGCAGATGGTGACTCCACTAGTTTTCTTCACTTAAATTCTCCCTATGTAGGCGGCTAGACCCTCCTTTCTCATTTTTTTGGTTTTCCAGGTCCCCCAACCATTCATTCTAGACAACCAAATTGGGCAATTAGGCTCTCAATACCCCAAAATCCATCAAGTTTTTGTTTGATTTCATCTTGTAGAATCTACAGGTATTTCGAAGAGACAGTTGCACTAAGGTGTGCCATCATCGTTGTCATTCTATTAATGTTATGTGCTATTAGAATTCTCACTTTGTTCTAGTTTCGTGTTGTCAACGTTGTTCAAAGCGCATATTGTTCATAAACCTGCATTGTTCAATTTTTCTCTTAGGTTAAGGTAGCCTACAACCCCCTTCCCATATTGGGACTTAGTTTTTCATTATTTTCACTTATTTGAGTTTCATTCTTGTCAAGTTAATTTGATCATCTAGATTAATCAGGGCGGATAAAATGAACCATCATTTTGATTATCATACGACATGTATGGCTAGTTAGGAATTTGACATTCTTAGTTAGAGTTATTTCAGAAATCAGTTTTTGTTTGTTTTCTGTCAGGACCATGAAAACCTCTTACTCATCTCCTATTATGCTCTTCACCTTGCACTCTCTCGAGTGATCTTGGTGAACCAAAACAGGTTGTATAAGTCATTGTTTCATCTCCCTTACATACAAAAAACATAGTACATAAATCAAAATAAAAAGTAAGCATCCATACATGTGCACATATTGTATTTTGGTTTCCATACTTGTTCTTTTTGAAAATCCAATCAATCATTAGGTAAGGCCACAACCGTCTCAACACCTCATAGTGTTATTTACAAAATTGGAACTAAACTATTGTAAGGAACCCTAAATGTCCACATCATCATGCAATCTAGGATAGTTTCATGTTCGTAAGAAAACACTTAGGAATTTTAATGGATTAGTAAAGACCCATCTGTCCATATTGCTAGTGATCTAGAGATTTTGAATTCCACAAGGTTTTTCTAAAAACATATAGTAAGTTAAATTAATCAAGACTTGTAAAGGACCCCACAATGTCCGCATCTTACAATCTTACACATTGAATTATTAAAAATGTTTTTGACACCATCTCACTTCTTGCACACAAAATCACTCACCACACACAAAAATCTTTATTAGATAATTGAATTCATAGTATACTCTCCTCCCTGCACTCACAAACGATCTAGCAGGATCAGAAAGACTCAAGATCTCTTTAGAAATTTTTTAAAACACACCATTTAAACTCAACTATATTGTTCCATGACCCCAGTCGCTCAGCCTACTTCATCATAAAATCAATCATTAAAAAACTCATTTAAACCTCCACAGGAGGGGCACAAATTATGTTTTTAGTCTAAGTTAGGATTTTAGGGGTAGGTATCCAAACAACCTCCCATTATTACTTTTTCATT
>ML786366.1:83602-103954 GCA_009831015.1 Picea engelmannii | reverse complement strand
CAAACAAAGCTAGATTATATAGAGAGATCCCTCTCTGAAGCTGGAAGGGCTAGATCCCAGTTTTAAAAGCGGTTGGTTAAGGTTACCTTTGTGTTTTCCTCTTTTCAACCTCTAGGAAATTTACAGAGTGATAACATTACCCATCTTGTGACCCATTTATTAGGCCAAAAATCTAAATATTGCACTTGACCAAGGTAACTTAGTGACCAAAACTAGGATTATCTACAAAGGTGGTGGTTGTGGGTTGCAACTGCACCTAAGTAGAAATTTGTGTGGCTATTGGGAAATATCACTAGCGCTTTCGGGATATACCCCCTTCACCCCTCATTATAACTGATTTTTCATACCTTCACTAGTTCTTGGTTGATGACTTCATTCCCCACCATCGAGCTATCTTGGAAATCTCGATGACATTTGAAAGGAAGGACCTCGATGGAGACTCAATGTGGGATTTTGCAACTTCAAGAAATCATACCCGAGCCAGATCGACAGTCCTCATTTATTTGGGCTTGAGATCATCGGTGGATATTCAATAGGACTACCCATTTGGGATGTAATCCATGCATCCTCAACACCAACCTTTTGAATGGTTTTCCCCAAACTCCCTAATTCTGGCAGTTCCAACAGTTGCAATCGCATCAAAACAACATGTAGGATCTCAACAGTCTTACCGAACTACATGCCAATTAATGAACACTCCCATGAACCGATTGATCCAATGGATATGGCCTATAATTATCTATGATCTAGATTATGTTAGGGTCCTAACCCGCACATAGGTAGTTCAATATATTTGGATGTAATAAAGGTCAATATTAATAAGGCCTTTCAATAAAATAGAATAAAGCGGATGTAAGAAGACCTAATAGAAGCTTCTGCTTATAGAAGGATCTTCCTCTAGATGCTTCTCTTGATAGACATATTTAGTATAAATAAGGGTCAAGGGTATGAAAACCCTAGCTTGAATATTATTGTAACAGAGCGCCGCTCGACTGGAGGTTTCCCCCTCGAAGAGGCCTGTGAACATTGCTTTCTGAATCAAAGTGTTATTTATGTTGTTGTTCTTATATCATTTATGTGTTATTGTGGAGATTATGCTAGTTATATTACTGTTATTCTTCCATTTCTAGCATTTCATTTCTATTCTTCATACTTTTTATAGCTGGTATATTGCAAGTGGTATCAGAGTACTTTCCTTGGCAGAAATTGTGGGAATTGTTTTTTCAGGGTAGAGACATATTCCAGTGTCTTTAAGCCACAGAGATCTATCGTTACACACATAAACCCACGGTTGAGGGATTCATACACGTAGGAAATACAAGTGGTTCTTAAGCACACATATGTTTGCCACCCTTGTAACCCCTGTTGGTACCCCTTCGAGTGGTAGCGCATTAGACAACACCTGTGTATGGATCAACCTAGATTTCCTGAAGCCCTCTTTAGATAAACCTATCAGTTGTCAGACTGGTATAGTGTCACTGAGAACAACACTCGGGAAGATACTCTCTAGTACCTGGGTAGTCGGGTAATACGACTAAGGGTATGGTCTATCCTCCTTATTTAGTGCCCTGAGATATTGGGCCGAGTACTATTGTTGGACCCCGCATGTATATCAGAGATCTATAGCATAGGGAAAACCCTTGTCTGTAGAACCCTTGAATACCTAACCCTTGGGGGGACAAAAACATAAACAAATTAAAACAAACAAGTTCTATTGTTGCACAACTATGTTTGAGTTGCCAAGTAAATACACATTTCTTTCTGGTTAAGAATTTGGGGATTTCATCAGTGCAGTATTCTTCATACCGGAGTATAACTCTGCAGGTGTAAAAAAAAAAATGTTTGGAAATTTTTTCACCATTATTTGAGACCTATTCCATTAGATTCATCTCTTCACCCTCATCACATTCATCCATATCATTTTTCATCAAAAATTTTTACCCCTCCCACCCCTTTTCAGTTCACCCATCCTCATGGCCCATAATTGTAGCCAAGACCTGGAAGCTTGCTTCAACACCTTGCAATCTGGTTTCCTCGAAACCCAAAAAGAAGTGAAACAACTCAGTGATATTGTTGCCTCCATCGATTCATGCATCAATTCTACCATAAATACAACCATGCAATCCTCAATGGAGGAAGTCAAACAAGAACTGACCACCTAGCTTGAATCTTTCTTTGCATCACTCTGCACCAAACTGAATATCCCTACAAATGACCATTTCTCTGAAGCACCTCCAAAGACTGAAGATGAAAATTCCTCCCATTCTCATACCTTTCAGCCTCATCACTTTCAATGTGACCTACGCCATCTGTGGGTGGAGGTGACCAAATTTGATGGCTCGGACCCCACTGGTTGGGTAACCCAAATGGAACATTATTTCTCTTTATACGGCATTACAGATGACTTGGACAAACTCCGGTATGGTGTTCTCCATCTAGATCAAGAATGTTGGCAATGGAGAAAAACTTCTCGTCAAGGGTATATTGCTTGGACCCAATTTGTGACTGAGATTTATGAATGATTTGACACAAACACCAACCATTTGGGTTGTTTGACAAAGTTGAAACAATCAGGAACAGTAGAAGACTTCATAGCTTCCTTTGAGCGCCTGGATTTTCGAACAGAGGGCATATTTGATTTTCAAGAGTGTTTTATCAGTGGCCTCAAGGAGGAGATTCGGGCCCATGTCCTCATGGCTCGACCCTCGAGTTGGGTGGAGGCTACTAAAAGAGCTAAAGAAGAACAACAAGTGGTATCCTCTCAAAACAGAAAAACCTCCTTTATCCCTCGCCCTAAACCCATAACTCGCACTACTCCCTCCGCCCCATTAAAGATCCAAAAATTGACCAGGGCTGAAATGGTTGAACGCCAACTCAAAATCCTTTGTTATAATTGTGATGACAAATATTTCTCGGGCCACAAGTGTAAGGAGAAAAATCTTTTTATGGCCATTTCTGAGGATATTTCGGAAGAGGATGTTGAAACTCCCCTTGTGTCTGAGTCACCTGAAATCACTGACATAACCCCTCCCTCAGACCCTCCCAAAGTCGAACCCATCATTTCCCTCAATGCTCTCACTAGCTTCTCTGCTCCCCAAACCCTCAAGTTAATTGGTTACATCAAGCATCGAAAGTTCATCATTCTAGTTGATAGTGGAAGCACCCATAATTTTATTCATTGTCGCATTTCCCAAGAAAATCATTGCTACATCCATGTTGTCAACAATTTCCAAATCATGATTGCCAATGGTGGTTCCATGAAATGTGGAGGGTTCTGTGAAAATGTGTGTCTCCAAATTGGTGACTACCACCTAAAATCCCATATGTTTTCTATCGACATGGGTGGTTGTGACATTGTGTTGGGAGTAGACTGGCTAAGAACTTTGGGTCCCATTCTCATGGATTTTAAGGCATTAACCATGCAATTTGAATAGGAAGGCCACCAATATAAATTCCAAGGCATCACTGTTGGTTCACCTGAGGTCATTAGTTCCCATCGCATGGAAAAGATGCTCAATAAAGGTCATTATGGTGTCATTGCCCAACTCCATGCCATACAAGCAACAAAGACACCCCTGGTGCCACAAGACCTCCAAGCCCTCCTTTCTAAACATCAAATGGTATTTTCCACTCCCCAAGGACTCCCCCCTTCCCACGGTGTTCATGATCATTCCATTTCCCTTGTACCCGGAAGCCTTCCTCCCAATATCCATCCATATCGCCACCCCTTTTCACAAAAAAATGAAATTGAGAAAATGGTCCAGGAACTCCTTAATGAAGGCGTTATCTACCCTAGTATGAGCCCTTACTCTTCTCATGTAGTCATGGTCCTAAAGAAAGAAGGTTCTTGGAGAATGTGTCCTGACTTTCGTGCCCTTAACAAACTTACCATTAAATAAAAATTCCCCATTCCTATCATTGATGACCTCCTGGATGAATTGAGTGGCACCAAATTATTTACTAAACTTGATCTTCACTTGGGCTATCACCATATACGTATGAAAGAGGCATACATTCCCAAGACATCCTTTCAAACTCATGAGGGCCACTATGATTTTTTGGTCATGCCCTTTGTCTTGTGTAATGCCCCCTCCACCTTCCAAAGCCTCATGAACCACGCCTTCTGTCCCTTTCTCTGTCATTTTGTCTTAGTTTTCTTTAATGATATCCTCATCTATAGAAAAATCTAGACAGACCATCTTACTCATGTGGATCAAGTTCTCCATATACTCTCTCAGCACCAACATTTCCTGAAACAATCTAAATGTTCTTTTGGTGCCTCAGAAGTAGAATACTTGGGTCATTTGGTTGGCAAGGATGGCATCAAGGTGGATCCGAAAAATATTGAAGCTATGCAAGACTGGCCGCACCCAAAGACTCTCAAAATATTTCATGGATTTCTGGGCTTAAAAGGGTATTATCGCAAGTTCATTAAGAACTACGGAAATATTGCAGCACCTCTCACTGCTCTCCTCAAAAAGAACTCCTTCACTTGGAATCCAGTTGCTGCTCAAGATTTTCAAACCTTAAAGATGACCATGTGCACCACTCTGGTTCTGGCCCTCCCTGATTTCCCAAAGACCTTTGTGTTGGAATGTGATGCATCAGGGAAAGGAATCAACACTGTCCTTATGCAAGAGGGTCGACCTTTGGCCTTCACTAGCAAGCAACTATCTGAAAGGAATCTGAGCAAACCCATTTATGAAAAGGAAATTTTGGCTATTTTTCATGTCGTTGATCTATGGCGTCCTTATCTCTTGGGGCAATGCTTCCAAATTAAGACCAACCATCAAAGCCTCAAGTACTTTCTGGAACAACGCATTTCCTCCCTAGAGCAACAAAAATGGGCGATTAAGCTCTTTGGATATGATTATGAGATCATTTACAAGAAGAGCAAAGAAATGTAGTGGTGGATGCATTGTCCCGAAAATATGAAGAAGAAGGATCCCTTTTTTCTCTTTCCTTCATTGTACCCGACTGGCTCCAAGTTGTGCACCAGGAATGGCTACAAGATCCCAAAAGTTCACATCTAATCCAGCAATTGCAGACCAATGCTACGACTCCCCCAGGGTACTCTTGGCTCCAAGATGAGCTTTGATACAAAGGCCGTTTGTATTTAAGTAAACAATCAAAGCTTAAATCCATGGTACTTTCTGAGCTTCATGCTACACCCAAAGTGGGGCACTCAGGGTTCACCAAAACCTATGACAAGGTCAAACGCTCCCTTTTCTGGGATGGTATGAAACAGGACATCCGTAATTTTGTCACTGAATGTGAGGTGTGTCAACACAACAAAGGAGAAACAGTCAAATCTCTGGGCACACTACAACCGCTTTCGATTCCACCTGCTATTTGGAAGGATACTTATATGGACTTTATTACTGACTTACCCAAATCAGGGAATAAATTAGTCATAATGGTGGTTGTGGATCACCTTTCCAAGTATACTCATTTCTGCGCTCTTCAACACCCATTTACTGCATCCACGGTGGCTCAAATTTTCATGGACCAGGTCTTCAAGCTTCATGGCATGCCACACTCTATTGTTTCTGATCATGACCCAACTTTCACAAGCAATTTTTGGCAAGAACTGTTTAAGTTACAGGGCACCCAATTGCATCTCAGTACATCTTATCATCCCCAGACTAATGGTGAAACAAAAGTTGTCAACAAGTGTTTGGAAACATATCTAAGGTGTTTTTCCTTTAAGAAGCAACATYAGTGGGCTCAATGGTTACCCCTAGTTGAATGGTGGTACAACACTTCCTACCATACAACTACACGCATGACTCCTTTTGAAGCGGTATATGGATAGAAGCCACCTTCAATTCTCTCATACTTATCGAGTACCTCGAAGGTCCAGGCGGTTGACCAAACACTTACAGTTCGAGAGGATATTCTTCATACCCTTAAAGAGAACTTGGTCATGGCACAGAATCGCATGAAGCAACAAGCAGATCAAGGTCGCTCTGAAATTCAATTTGCAGAAGGGGATCAAGTGTTTCTGTGACTGCAACCATACAAGAAAACTTCCCTCAAGGCCGAGCATTGTCAGAAGCTAGCGCCCAAATTTTATGGTCCTTATATAGTTCTCAAGCATGTGGGGCAAGTCACCTATTAGTTAGCTCTGCCCATTCAATCGAAGCTACATCCTATTTTTCTTGTTTCATGCTTAAAGAAGGTGATTGGAACTAGGTGAAAAATTCAAACCAACCTTCCAGAGTTAGCTGAAGAAGGATCCATTTGGCTACAGCCAGAAGCATTTTTGGACCAGCATGAGAGTCACCTGTGTCAGAGAACCATCAAGGAAGTGCTAGTCCAGTGGAAAGATACGACTCCAGCAGATGCCACTTGGGAACTAGCTACCATTCTGTAGCAGTTTCCACATCTCAAGCCTTGAGGACAAGGTTGTTTTTAAGGGAACGAACATGTTAGGGTCCTAACCCGCACATAGGTAGATCAATATATTCGGATGTAATAAAGGTCAATATTAATAAGGCCTTTCAATAAAATATAATAAAGCGGATATAAGAAGACCTAATAGAAGATTTCGCTTCTAGAAGGATCTTCCTCTAGATACTTCTCTTGATAGACATATTTAGTATAAATAAGGGTCGAGGGTATGAAAACCCTAGCTTGAAGATTATTGTAACAGATAGTTGCTCGATTGGAGGTTGCCCCCTCAAAGAGGCCTATGAACATTGCTTTCTGAATCAAAGTGTTATTTTTGTTGTTGTTCTTATATCATTTATGTGTTATTGTGGAGATTATGCTGGTTATATTATTGTTATTCTACCATTTCTAGCATTTCATTTCTATTCTGCATAATTTTTATATCTGGCATATTGCAGATTCACTTAGGTTTCCCAAACTCTTTGGTTCATAATGAATCCTCTTGGCCCCGACTCATCTGGCGGTCATGATTGAATTAATTAGATGGCCCATATCCTTTAGGAATAGAAAGATGCATGACCTTTACTTTGGTCAGACGCACATTTTCAAAAATATGAAACTCTCATCCCATTCTAAACATAACCTTCCAATAAGAAATCTTCGATGAATCTAATGGTTTACAGTTCTTCAATATGATGGTCCATATCTCAGTGGGTTTTCAAATATGTGCGGAAGTTAACAGTTCAATAAGACTCAAACAAGATTTCAACTAGATTGGGTCCATAGTGAAATTGATGATGTATATCTCATCGATCTATCCCTATGGAAAATCAATGGCTCTTTCCCACTTGGTTTCTCACCTTTGGGTTTTCCCTATCGGGAACATTGACCACACCAACCTCATGGATCCTTCCAAATTTTGTATTTTGACTAGCTTAATGGAAAAGCTCTAGGACAACATCTACAATACATATCTTCTTGGTCTAGGTCTATGGAATATTGATGGCTCTCATCCACTCGATATTGTGTGTTCAGTTCAAACCTATCAAACTCATGGTTATTCCTATCCTATGGCATTTTCATTTTTCGATCTCCGATGAAAGTTCGAGATTCACTCTCGATCTCATATCTATGGTCCAAAATCCTACTGAATTTTATGCATGGAAAAAAAAAAGGGGGGACTTCTAATCCCATCATGGACTTCCCCATGACTCAGTAAGAAAACTCAAGGGAAAAATTAGGTCTTCTTACATTTGGAAACAAAGGGGATATCTCCCCTCTAAGATGGTGCTCAACAAACCAACAATTTCAGATTTAGCATTCATTCATAATAATCGAGGTCCCTATTTAAAATCAAAATTAAAGGATTAACATTCATATGTAAAATATTTTTAAATAACATCGTGAACAATTATTTGTCTCAGAATAGTAGCTAGTGATCCAAATCATTAAGGGTTAAGGAATTTCCACAAAACCATAGGCTTTGTTGCCCTTATATTTTCTACAGTAGGAAACCCTCATGCTATACCATGATACCACCATGGGAATCTCATAATATAGATCACATGTTTTGGGTCTAATCATGAAGGCCACTCTCCTTCACTATCTGCAACAACAAAAATTCCATTTTACCCACTAAGTCCAAGGCCACCATGAGCTTCCTAGATGCCTTCCCAATTGGATTTCCTCTGCACAAGGGAGTTCCTTCACTACTAAAAAGTCCCTTAGTGCCCTCCCCTTACCAGTGTCAATTTGTTTCTATAAATCATCAACTTGTGGCCTTCTCTTCTCAAGCTTGGGTTTGGGAAATTTCTTCGCTTTATCTCGACCACAAGTTTGTTGGGTAAGCTTGTTATTTTCCTCATAGAAAAGTATCAATTTTCCTCTATTCCTACTAGTGTGCACATTTTTTCTCTCCCTACACTTTTTCATTATCTCATGTGTTTCCTCTTATGTCTATAAAATTCTCTCTTTATCCTTGGTTCCTATACTTTCTTCTGTCAAAATATTCCAAGATTCAAGCTCCCAAATCAAAGGGGCGCCTCCATGGTGTAACTTTGGCTGACAGCCTTAGCTGACCTAGCCTCTTGCATACATTTCTAAAGGAAAACATACCCAATCACCAGGTCAATTCTCATTAAGTTATTTTCTTCCTTGTGAACAAAGGGAGGCTAGGCACATCAACAGGTCTAGTCACGAAGGTTTCTTTGGTGGAGGTTAAATTATTTGATTAAATAGGGTGATTACCAATTTCCTTTACTCGTTCCCACTCATGGTATCATGGCCAATACTTCAAGGCTTTCCCTTTAGTCATCCCATTGGAAAATTATTATTAAACAGAAAACACAATTGCAGTGTCCATCAACCACAGTCAATAAGTTCTAATCATAATTGTAGACTTGGGGTAAAATCAAATGTTACAATGTATTCCTTTGTCTATAAAATAAAGCACATATTAGGCCCTGAATAAGTAGAAATTGCAATAAAACCTTGAAGACTCTTAAATTTTGGTTTTACAGTAGGCAAAATAAGGGCCAAAGAACAACTATCTAACCAATTCCAATTCTAAAGTTGAAAAATTAATAGAATAAACCCTAAAAGGGAATAACCAATGGAGTTCCTCCCCAGTATGGTTACCATTTATGTGATATGGAATAATATCCCACTAACTAGGGTCAAATCAATGGTAGAGAAAACAAAGATACAACTATATTTCTAGATCAACTATATATGTCAATGCAAACAAGAATGCATGGAGAACAATACATTTGGCTATGTGGCTAGCCGCCTTTAGTTATATCTCAAAAGTAGCCCTAAGAGAATATTGAATATTTCAAAAGCTCCAATCCTCTCTATGAATATACACACAATGAGAAACACAACTCTCCTCCAATAATGAAGTATATAAATCAAGAATAATCTAAGCATATGACAACGTAAAAAAATATTTATAGCTAACTAATTTTAATTGGAATAAGGTAATCAATTGCTCCCCAAATCATGTAATAACAATACTGAACAAAATTAATTACACACTAATTGGGAGGAGGGGGAAGTGATATATTTATATTAAATCAAAAATATAACAGTGATTTAATACTTGAATATGTTGCCAACACCTTTGTCACTAAATCATGAATTCCTCTTCACCTGGACCACTTATAGACCTCAACTTTTCTTCAAAACTTATCACTATATATGAATGGGAAAATTAACCAAAATTTGAATTCCAAATCTAAGCAAGAGAGTCAAATTCAAAAACAACGGTTTCCACAGAAGGGAATGATTATAAAAATTCAAGACAAAATTCTCAATGCAATACTCCAGCATAAGGATACTAATATGGATAGTTGGCTCTTCTCCAAAATATGAACCTTTTTTATACTCTTAGAAGTTGGCTACATTTGTTGGAAATGGAAATTAGGGTTGTACAAATATATGAAAACTATAATTCCCACTCAAGAGTGTGCCATTAATGCACTTGTTTTTGTAGCTTTTGAGATGCATATGCACCTTGCTTGAAGGGAAAATGCTTATGGCATGTTTGTTTCCTTAATTAAAAGAACATACACAAGGTAAAATTACCTTTTAAAATTACTGAGTGGAAAAAAGATACTCAAATGAGAATATCCTAACCAAAGAGTCATTAATGATCAGTGTTGACCAAATAATTCTACAACATTGTCCCTTTACAAATACACTCTCTTTACATGGATATCAATTCTATTGTTTACAGGTATGTTTCATTGCAATGGTTTTTAATACTTTCTTATATATTTTGTATACTAGCTCTAGGGCCTTTTGGTTTATTCACTTGGAAAATAATACTAGCTCTTTGGCCTTATGGTTTATCAACTTGGAAATTTTGTTGATTTTGCAATGTCGCCTCTTCTTTAGTCTGAAGATGGGAATCCCCTTAATAGAAAAAATATATCTTGGCATATATGTTTTAGTGCTCCCTTTCTTTATATTAATGTTTCTTCTACATTGAAATGTCTGTTGCAATTATTTTCATTGATTTCAAAGGGTTAATGATGTCATTAATGTCATATTACAACATTACAATACACATCATTTCCAAGATTGATATATATATATATATATATATATATATATATATATATGTAGGTCTACAAGTATATTAAAATAAGGGTGCATGTGAAAAAGTAAAAAGTGAAATGGTGGTTTCAAACCCATGGGTTTTGGGTATTTTTGTTGGAAATATTGTTTTTATTGATGTCAAAGATAGGGGGAGACTATAGATGTCAGAGATAAATATTGCAAGATGGATATTGTTGGAAATATGTTTTTGGATGTTTTATGCTTAGTTTGGATACCCTACCTTTGAAGGAATTTTTACTCTAAATACTTAGTTGAAATGGGAGCATAGGTCATGTGGTTGGAAATATTATTCCAACACATTTTCAATTGTGTATATCACTACCTCTAAATCCATAGGAATGAAGAGATATGAATTTTTCTGTCAGACAACCCAACCAGAAAGTTCAGGTCAGCCCTAAAAGTGAGCACAGAAGCATTATAAATACAGAATATATGTGCTCATTTGAAGATCATCTAAGAAACAATATCAATTATGAGGTGCACAGAAGAGATACAAGGTGTGAAAGAGAATATAGAGAATATACTTGGGGTACAAAGGTGCAAGAGGAGTTTTTCTTGGAGTTTTAAGGGTGCACTATGAAGTTCTAAGGTCTATGATATTGAAAATTGTGTTGTTTTGAGGTTGTGATGTTGAAGTCTGGAACTATATTCTGGGAATGATGTTATGAGGTTTGCTAGGGCATGAAGGATAAATATGACTAGGGTTTGAATCTATGTTTGTCATATGAAGCAAAGAGAGGCATTGGAGCATGAAATTTAAGGGTATGATGATGCTATGAAATACATGAAGTATGAAGCATGAAGGTGAAGTCAAAAGTACTTTGTGTATGAATATATTAGGTTGGTGCCTATATATGTCTTACTGATTTGGTTCTTAGATGAGGATATTGGTGTGTCTAGTAGGTTGGTTCCTACAAAATATCTTGTTGAGTTGGTTATCAGATGAGGATATTGGTTTTTCTGGTAGGTTGATGCCTACACAATATCTTGTTGAGTTTGTGCTTAGTTGAGGATATTGGTGTCTCCAGTAGGTTGGTGCCTACATAAAATATTGTTGTGTTAGTGTTCAGCTAAGGATATTAGTGTCTTCAGTAGGTTAGTTCCTACAAGATTTTTAATAGTAGGCTTGATCCAAGAGGATCTCAGTGGCCACCCACCTATTCCAACTAGCTCAAAACAGTTCATTGGAAATTTACTATTTTTAGAAGCTTTTCGGTTCCTAAACTTATGGGGCTATTTTGAGGGCCTAAATGATGTTTTTCAAGATATGTCACCTCAATATTAATTTAAGGCTTTGATTCCGACAAGCTATCGTGCTCCCCAAATGGAGATCATATGCCAAATTTACGCCCTCGGGAAGTTGATACACCAAACTACCCAAAATGGGGTCCACAAAAGTGTTGGATTTTATTTATGTTAAAAAAGTCCTTTGGAGCCTCATTGTAACAATCATATTATTGAAAATGAGCATAGACATCATATATTTTCTCATAGATAAGTTGCCACCATTCTAGCAAGTCTTTCACTCTAGAATTTTAAAGTTTTGTACATTTCACTCATTAATAGAAATTGTGTATTATTGTATATATGTGCCTCTTGTTATATACATTTGATATAACTATGTTATATTATTGTATCTCTTTCAATATATCGGTATATTTACTTATTTTATCTCCGCTCTCATTTCATGCCGAAAATAATCTGGATCAGTGGTATCAGAGAAGTTTTCTCTTGATTGTTTTTCAGTGCATGTCCACGACGAGGTTTGAGTATAGAAATTTGGGTCTTGATTTTGTCTCTCTTGAGGAAAATCACTCTTTCACACCCAAGAAACCCTCCATGGCAGAAGAAAAGAAAAATGATGGAGAAGGAGATTCTATTAATCTGTTGCTTGAGAAATATCTCACGCAACAGAAGGGCGAAATGATGGATAATTTTTCCCACATACTTCAACGCCTGTCAATAACAGGAGGTGCATATTCATCAAGAGGACACTTTGGAGGCACCTCTCCTTTCAATTTACAAGTTAATTTTGATATTATCGTATGTGAAGGTCTGATAGATGTAGATGCTCTAGAAAAATGGTTAAATATGCTAGAAGGTTATTTATATGTTCACAATTTTTCCAACAGGGAAAAGATCACCTTCGCACTCCTTAAGGCTCTCCCCCATGTCAAACATTGGTGGGAAAATTACTGGGAGAAAATTTCCAGAAAGGAGTCTAGATTATATGGCGTTAAGCCCACTTGGGATTTTTGTGTGGATGTGGTCAAGAAATAATATTACCTTGTTGGTAACTATGATGACCAGTACATGAGATGGACACATTGTGGCAAGAGAGGGACCAAATAGTGTTGTAGTTCACAAATACTTTCCATACCTTATGCACAAAGATGGGTATCAAAGACTCTGAGAAACATCTAGTTCTTAAATACCATGGGGCTCTACATAGGTACACCCAAACCAAAATGGATTTCCTAGACATCTCATCACTGGGATCTACCTATCGATATGTTGTCAAAATTGAACAGAAATTTAGGCACCGGAACAAACGGGAGTTTGGGTCTACAAATACACAACAACCAAAGTATGGTAAATACAGCCCTAACAACCATCCTCCTGAAAACCATTCCAAGCCACAGGAAAAGAAGGGTAATGGAAAGACAAAGAAGTACATTGGAAAGTGGTGTGCTTTCCAAAAAATCCCTTGGCACAACATTGATGAATTTCGTTCAAAACAATCATTGGTGGTCGATATCAAAGAAAAGGAGCCAAACCCTGATTCAAAATCTGATTCAGAAAATAATGGGAGAAGACATATCATCAATGTAGACCCCACTGCTACTGTCATAACTGCAACAATTCAACCAAAACTAGCAGATCCTGAAGAGGGGGAACACCTTTTTCATTCAAATATATGGGTGAAGGGGACACTGCTACAATTTATTGTTGATAGTGGAATCTAGAAGAACCTCGTATCATCAGAGGTCGTCAAATAGTTTGGATTATTGACAACACCACACCTGAAACCATTCAACATCGAGTGGCTTCTCCAAGGATGAGATGTTTGTGTCATCCAATAGTGTTGATTTCCATACGAAATGCATCCCTTCAAGGATGAGCTATTATGTGATGTTTCCCCGTTGGATGTTTGTGATGTCATTTTGGGCCAACCATATATGTGGAATCTCCATGTTATTTATGAGTCTCGACCCCATAATGTCATTGTTACTCTAGGGGATGAAATATAGAGGATATCAGAGGTAGTTTCGACTATTGTCCCACCAAAACAGTGTCGCAAGGTAATCTCTCATACTAAAATCAAGCCTCTTCACAATCTGTACAAAATATGAACAGAAGCACACTACAACCACTGTAGCCTTGGCCTAAGACCTTTCCTTCTAATAGAAGCATATTACAGAAGAGAAAGAATGTATTTTTTCTTCACCTACAATGGTACCTACAAACTTCTCATTCAAACCAAGATACAATAGGTTGGTTGACCAGATTCAACCCCGCCAGCAACAAGTTCGTGATAGTCTTTAACAAGCTAAGCAGTACGACTTCTCCAGCAAGGAAAGTAGCCCACCAAGATTCAGATTTAGTAAATGTTTTCCCCTCTCCCCTAGGAAATAAACACAATGGATACTATTGCTTCCTAAGAGGGAGGATTTATCTAGGAGTATCTTGGTGTCCAACCATTTATTCCAACTGGCTCAAAATTGTTCGTTGGCAATTTACTATTTTTAGCAGTTTTTTGGTTCCTAAACTTCTAGGGCCATTTTGAGGGCCTAAAAGATATATTTCTTGATAGTAAACCTCAATGATATCCAAAGGATTTTATCGAACCCCAAAAATTAATATCATCATCTATACCTTTCCAACGAGGTATCGTGTGCCCCAAACAGAGATCGTATGTCAAAGTTACGCCCCAGAGAAGTTGATACACCAAAATACCCAACACGAGGTCAACAAAATTGTTGGCTTTTCATATTCTGGGTTAGGGTTTTGGATTTTATTTATGTTAAAAAATGTCTTTGGAGCCTCATTGTAAAAATCATCTTCTTGAGAATGAGTGTATCCATAACATCTCTTCTCAGAGATAAGTTGCCACCATTCTAGCGAGTCTTTCACTCTGTAATTTTACAGTTTTATACATTTCACTCATTAATAGAATTGTGTATTATTGTATGTCTATGTCTCTTCTTATATACATCTAATATATCTATATTATATTATTGGGTCTCTTGCAATATCTCGGTATCTTTATTTATTATATATCCACTCTCATTTCGAAAATAATCTGGATCAAGGTTGGTGCCTACAAACATTTATAAAGATAATTTTTTGTGGTTTTCTCCCATAAGGGTTTCCACGTTAAAATGTGTGTGTCATGATTTGAGTTTACATGCATTTATTGTTTTAAAGTTAATAAATCAATGGTTAATAATCAATTAAAGTAAAAAATATCTTATATTGATGCACCCCCCCCCCACTCTCAACATAAGCATAAGTTCAACAATTGGTATCAGAGCAGGTTCCTTCAAAAATAGTTTAAACACTAGAAGGAAGATATCAAGAACATATGTATTGTAATGAAGTTCTCTCCACAAACAAAGCTCCTTTGTTCAATGGAACAAACTATGCATCATGGAGTATAAGAATGAAGACATAATTGATGGCCCTTGGGTTTGGTATTTGGGAATCAGTCACAATAGTTTATACAGATGAAGTTGGGAAGGAGTCAAGTGAAAATAGTGAAAAATCAATAGATGTCATCTTGAGTGGCATATTAGATTCTAATATTGTAAATATAATGAAGTGTACATCAGCTAAACAAATTTGGGACAAGGTACAAAACATTTATGAAGAGAAATCTAGTGATTGTTCCAATTGTGAATCAGAGACAAAAGAAGCACAATTTGTGAGAAAGCTTAAATGAGGACCTGGAAAATACAAAGGTAAGATACCCTTCAGATGATTTAATTGTGGTAGAGTAGGACATTATGTTGCTAAGTGTCCATATGCAAAAATGAAATATATTGATGCTAAAGATGAATCACTCTCCATAACCATGGAAACAAAGCCTGCTAATGAAGAAAATGAAGATAATCAGAAAGAAAAACTAGATTCAAAAGAAGAATATCTTGAAGAAGAACTCGTTAGTTCCTTAGAATAAATAAACAGGCTTAGGAAAAAGAATACAAAGAATAAAGAGAAATTGTAGAAATGTGAAAAGAAGGATCATGATATTGATGAAACTGAAAAAATAAAAAAAAAATGAAAAAAAACAGTTATCATTCTGAAGACTCAACTAGAAGAGGAAAAAATGATAGAATAAGTGATGACAAGCCAGCTGAAAGAAAAGGAAGAAAATTGTGAGAAGCTAGAAGCTGAAATAGTTTCCTTCATAAAAGAACTAGAGAAAACAACTGATCATTTGAATAGAAGCTTGAATTTTGGAAAGAGCACTGAAATGTTAGATAATATTGTTAGTTTCCAAAGGTCACCGTTCATAAAGATAGGTCTTGGCTACAAAAAAAAACAAAATACCCTGAGGGAGATATAAGAATAAAGGTCACAAAGCCATCAGAAAAAAAAAATGAAGAAAAACCTAAAATCCATGCCAATATTCAAAAAGTCTCCATCAACAATGAAAGAAGTAGCAGGAAAGGAAATGATGACTAGTAGAAATATTATTCTTCTCACAAGTATGAGTTTAGAATAGTTGTTCCACCAAGAATACCTTTCACAACCTGGTACCAAAATCGTTTTCTTGGCTATTGTTTTTCTTGCAATAATTTTGGTCTAAAGAAATAGATTTTAGAGCTTGTGCAAGAAGTGATCATGTGAAATATATAAATAGAGGTTCTCATAAAACCTCAAAAAATGATTATGTGAGAAACACAAAAATTTATCATGGGTTTTGTTAGCACTAGGAGTCACCTTCAGATTGCATGGAAGGCAAGCCCAGTACCCATCAAGTTATAAGTGAATGTAAGGGTGTTTAAAAGGTCAAATGGAAAAGGACTCAAGTGATAATGTTCTAACTCAAATAACAAGGCTAGCATACACCAACAATCAAGGTCTTGGCTAATTTCAATCAGTAGTTTGGGAATAAGTATGAATAGAGGGAAGACTTGAATAAGAGAAGTGTAGGGGCTACTGTAAACATTAGTTCAACAAGAACCTAAGGAGGAAAGATTCTTAACACAAGATATTCTTGAACTGACAAACTAAGGAAGCTAAATAAACATCATGATAACATAATGATCACACATCCATCATAACATCACCACAATCATTCATGTGAATCATTCAAAGCATGAGGATTTAACATCAGAAACAAATAGACTGAAAGAGAAGTTGATTTCTATTAGACAAAAAGTATTAAGTCAAGTATATCACTAGATCACAGTTACTTCATCAAAATATTATAGTATAAGGGAGCCTTGCTCAACCATATGAACCTACCAAAGAAAATGATCTATCTATTTATAACAAAAGGGAGGCAACAGCTGGAGGTCCGAGTTGGCCCTCTTCCCTTGAAAAACTCTAAACATTTATTTTCTCTAACAACTTATCTAACCTTCTATGCTATAAAACAGGAAAATGTTGGTGACTAATCCAACTGAAATTCAAATTGAATTGATTCCCTTTTGTTGCGCAACTCCTTGATTTCCATGTGTCCTTCAAGGCATGTGGTTGTCTTCACAATGCTAGTTGTTGCTTATCCATCCTTCTTCATCATCAATTTATCCAAAAGTTGTTAGCTTGGTCCTCCTAGATCCCTGGTCTTTATTGGCAGCTTCCTTGGGTAGAAAAACTAGGTAGCGCACTACAAGGAGAAAAGGTATCACATGTAGGTAGTGCCTATGTGTTGTGCCTATGTGCCAACCTTTACCCTCTGTGAAATATTTGGTAGCACCATTAGGTAGTGCCTTTGTGTTGCGCCTGTGTGCCAATTATTTTCCCTCTGTGAAATATTAGGTAGTACCTCTTACATTGTGTATGTGTGTAGGTTTGGGTAGCATTACAAAAACGCAATGCCTTCAATACTTGAACATGTGCAGAGTAATTTATGGTTTTTCATGATGACAAAACGGTTTTAATCAAGAGCCTTGACTACACAATAGGTAGTGCCTTCTACCAATGAGGAAGCTATCACTTAGCAAAAACCAAAAACCCAAATAGTTAAGTGCTTAGAAGCTTATATAGATGGCAGAGATAATATTTGCATATTGGTTAACCCTCCCAAAAAGTTGCATCCTCAAAAATTGGACTTACCCTTACTAGCTATTTTGTCATTTTGACACTTAACGTCATACTCTTTCTGGTAGAAAGAGGGTCTTCAATTGACACATCAGACTTCTTCTTCTTAGCATTGATAGGCTTCTTTGGTGTAGATGTTCTCTCCTTAGTTGTTGATTTTTCATCTTCAATGGTAGCTTCAACCAACACCTATAGATTTCTTTGGGTTACCTCATCTTGAAAATTATTCAACTCTTCCTTTAGCTTCTTGTTCTGAGATTGGAAGCCTTTTTTCTTCCTGTAGATATTCCTTAGCTGTCTATGGAGGGTTTGGGCCCTCCTTGCTGCAAATATTTCCAAGTCAAGGGTGTGACTGTAACCATCCATGAGCTCTTTCATCTGAGCAAGGTTGACCTTATCTTCTGCTTTAATGTTAGGATATTTAGACACTTAGGAGTTACTTAAGATCTACTTGGTCTAATATGTCGTTAGGTAAAAGTGTGTTTCTTTAGTATGCACTAGTATGCATTTGTAGTTAGGAAATCTGACAGTCACGATATGTTCCCGACATAGAGTGATCTGACGGTTCATACTCTCCTCGATCTTAATGGCCATTGATACGTGGCTTAACACCCGATTGGTCCATGATCTCTATTTAAAGAGAATGGAGGGTCATTTGTCGATGATCGATTGTGAGAAACTCTCTTGTAAAATCTCTCTGTAATCTTTTTCTTTGCATTAATAAACTGCTCCAAGTGGTCGCGTTGGCTGGGGCCGTGGATGTTTCCCCGTAGGCGTTTTACCACGTGAAAACATCGGTGTGTTGATCTTTGATATGGTTATGTGAGTGGTTACTGAAGGTGTTCGTCCTCTGTTGGAATACCTGTGTTTTAGAACATGGTATCAGAGCCTGTTTGAAGACCCGCTCCTGTTGTAGATCGAGATCGTGAAGCCGAGTTGCCTCATCTCCATTTTCTAGAATTTTTGTACATTTATGGTCTGAAAGGACTGTTCCATTGCGTTCGGAGACGTTTTTCATTTAGGAACACTTTTCGTTTCACTCGAAAATGTTTCTGTTTGCCTAAGATACAGCCATTACAGTCAGAATCCGAAGGTATAAAGTCTGAATACGCATTTTTTTATTTTTTGCAAAGTTTTGATTTTATTTCGGTTTGTATTTTTTTTCCGGGCTGCTACTCTTTTAGATCTGCATATGCTCTTTGCCCCGTGCCTTGTGCGATCTCAGCAAATCAGAAACAGATAGGAAAAGGTGCATCTTCCGGGTAAGCTAACCGAGATCTAACCCTTGTTGTCATCGAGAAGTGAAATATTTTTCTTGTGTGAAAAGAGTTTTTTTGGAGCATGCTCTCCAAGGCCGTCTTCCACAACAACAACAACAACAACAATCCTCCTTCTGAACATTACAATATGTTTTGCTAGATCAGTTGGTTAAAACTTTCCTTATTAAGTAAGAGGTCTTGAGTTCAAGTCTCTCTTTTGTTACTTTTTTTTTGAAAAAGTTCATGCTAAAAATTGTAAAGTGCATTTCACTTCAAGTATAAAAGTGAATCACTATAAGTAGTTTTATATTTTATTTTAGAGTTATTTATTTTTACATGCAACTTTTCTGTTATAAGGTAACTTCATTGTAAAAGTGATCCCCACTTCTCTTTATAAAAGTGGGTCACTTCATAAAGTAGCTTACACTATCACGTGGTTATTTGGTTACCGTTTATGCCTTTGTTTTAAAAGGGCATAACTCTCGCATTGAAAGTCTGTTTTCAGTGCCATTTTTTTTAAAACCACATAACTTTTCGAGATCTTTCCATCCAGATCATTAGTTTTGGTTTTTAAATCTTCATTATCTGCATATTTAATATGGCTTCTACAAGTAATGTCATGCTTACCAGCAACAACTACTTCCAATGGAGATCCCATATGGAAGATTTATTAAGAAGTAAAGGCTTGTACCAGATTACCATGGGAACGGAAACAACCCCCACTGATGATGATAAGAAAGCCAAATGGGATAATAGGAATGATGAAGCACGTGGACTAATTGGAATGTCCATCTCTCCTGATCTAAGGTACCATCTTCAAGGAATTAATGACCCCGAAGCAGCTTGGGACAAGATTGAATCCGTGTTTGGTAAACTCAATATTATTCGAGCACAACAGTTAGAAAATCAAACACTGACCTTGATTCCAAGTGATTTTTCTTTCATTGGAGACTATCTATCTAAGTTTAAAACACTTAGACTTTTATGTGAAGAATGTAAGATAACAATGAAGGAAGGGCGTTGCATATATCTTATTCTTTCTAAGCTAAGTAGTGCATATTTTGTGTTTGTATCTACCTTTTATGCCATGAAAGAGGCTCTAGGGAAAGCTTATGTAGAACCCACGCTTGAGTCCTTTTGTACTTCTTTGATTAGAGAGGAAGATAAGATTCTACAACTTGGAGTGATCAACACTGCAGGTACCTCAAACAAATCCTTAGTTGCCCAACAGAAAGATAAACCCAAGTATCCCAAGAAGCAACATCCTCGCTACAACAACAAACAACCTAAGGGTCCCAAACCCGCT
>ML786366.1:13479-24321 GCA_009831015.1 Picea engelmannii | reverse complement strand
TTGTCCGAGATATGAGGTGGCTAAAGACAAAAAATAGCGATGTGCAGGGGCACCATCACCCAGTTGAAAATTTTGTAAATAAATTTGTCCTCTTTATTCTCCCACAGTTTGTCGTGATACTCATGTACAGGTTTTTCTTGGGCTGGATTCCAAGCCCAGTTCATCAAAGGGAATGGTGTCATGGAACATATCGCGTCCATGATATACGCAGACATGAAAAATGAGGATGGTATCCTGCTTGCCTTCTACTCCCTATACTCTATGATCCTGTTGGCCAAACTGTCTGAGAGCATATTTGCCCAATTAAACGAGCAACCTTCTGCAACCCGAAATATGAGAGGCACCCACGTGATGTAGAAATGCGAGGTGTCTTCTCTCCCAAATAGCTGACATGTCATCATGGCCACATATTTATACTGTGGCTCCAAAGAAGCGATAGAATATACGCCCTGTTCATTTGCTCTAAACTTCGCAACGCGCGAAACCCAATCTTTAATCAAACCGGGCATGGTTTTGTCATATTTAGTGCACTCCTTCTGTTTGAATCCCTCTAGGAATTCAGCATCATATGTGTATTCAGATGTTGTCGGGAGCTTATACATGGTTTGGATGTGCTTCGGTCTAAAAGTCCCGACTGTGACCCACTGGTCGTTCATGATAGTTCTGGTGGGTAAGGCTATGTGATCCAACGCCCATCGGATCATATCATAATAGGGAAGAAACCGTGGTCTAGTTGCTACCTTGTGCATTCCATATTAAACGACAATCTTTTATTTAGTGTTCAAGTCATCCTTTTCATTGTCGTTGAAGTCTGAATAATTCACCAACTCAGTTTGCAGAATATCTGAAACAAACGACCAGCTAGGGACTGAATCAACACTCTGGGGAAAAGTGTCGGAGACATTATCCGAGCCTTGCCCTGCAACCTTGATATTCGCCTTCGCTTCTTTCCTTGGAGCCATGGCTGAAACTTGCATTTTCGTCCTTCTACGATAGACCTACGTATACATGCAGCAATTAGTTCACTCAGAAAATGACGAGCTTTGCGTGCTTATGAAAAATGTTTTCATATAATAAAATGAAACTCCTATATATATTTGAAAATTCTGTACTCTTCGAAATATTTCTGTCAAATCGCAATTAGAAACAAATTTATTGCGTAAAATACGATCTTATTTATTCGTGGATTCACCCTAATTCTTCATTAATGTCATCAATGTTTGGTGGTTTGACAAGCAGTCGGGGTATGGAGAGAAGGTAGCTACCTCGGGAAATGTGCAAACCTCGATGCACGGGACATATCTCGCATTATTTTAAATCCTCAAAACTTAGCAACATTAATAACTTTCTCGCTGTTCGCTGCATCGTGAATTTCCTTTTAACATTTTGAATCTTCAATTCGCGAGACTATGAGGGCCGATTTTGGTTTAATTAACAGTAATCGCGATTTGGAGTATCATTAATTTCATAATCATTTTATTCACCATATCGTGACTCGAAACTTCGAAGACAAGTTTCTGGGAGGTTAGTACGCCGAGTCGCGAAACTGTGAGATGGCGATAATTAAGACATAAATTAGGGGGAAGAAAAACTTAGATTAGGCAATTAATTAATCACACTATAATTACATCGTGACTTCGTGAGTCGGGGTTTTAAACGCCGTAACTTTCTAAAAGATAGTGCCGAGTGGTGAAACGCCGAGAATAGATTTAACAATGGTTAGCCCTTTTGCCTCTAATCCTTGACCAGGGTTAGCCCGAAAGAACCTCGTGTTCTCGGCTCTCGGAGACGTAAACATAAAAATTCGAACTTGGCGAACGCCGAGGCGCGAAACCCCGACGACATCTAATCACTAAGTTAAAAGATTTGACCCTGGTTAATATCTTAAGTGAAAATTTAAAATGATTTCACAGTTTTGTGACTCGGGACGTGTGAACTCAAAGATTAAAGTATCCGACCTACGAGATCCCGAAATAAAACAAAAAGCACGAACATGCTTACAAAAGTGGATTTGTTTTGAGGGTAGAAAAAGCATCGCTACTCATTCGACAAAGTTGCAGAGCTTTCAAAGCTTTGGGAGGGGACAAAATCAAAAGGCCATCTTTAGATTTCAAGTATCAAAAAATTGAAAATTGTGAAGGGTAAAACTAAAACAAGGGCGGCTCCAACATAGGCTCCAACTAGGGATCCCGCCTTCCTATGAGGCGGGAAGAACAGTAGACCACATGCAAATATTGGGTAAATGGAGTCAGAAACTCAAACCGACAGAATGATTCCAAGTAAAAAGGATCGAAAGGGGAGGGAAGATTATGCTTTTTACCTCGAGAGGTTTTTTCAAAATCAGATACTCTTTCTAAACACAGTTGTAGTCCCCTTTCACAGTTTTCCCTTTCCCACTACTAACTTTGGGTATGTTTTAAGACAGTCGAAACGACCCTAGGAGATTCAACAGATCTTGTGACTCTCATCTTGCATCAAAAGAATGAGATTATATATTTTTAAATCGGGGAGTCTCGTCTGAATTTGGGGTGTTGATCAGGTTTTTAGAAAGCATTGGTTACCAGAGTAGAGTGATATTCATGTATAACAGCCTTACAGATATCTCAAACATTGCTTCACTGCCAGCGAGCCTGTTCAGTACCCCGGTGAAGTTATCTGACCCCTTTTTACTGAATTTCCTTTCACCTCTTCGAAAAATATTTATGCGTTTAAACGCTGAGACGAGGGAAATCATTTCTGAATTTCCTTTCATCGTCTTCATGGACTAAGTGGGGGCAATCATTTCTGAATTTCCTTTCACCACCTGTCTTATAATTTACTTTTAAAGCACGAAGATGGGGGCAATCAGTTTGTATCAGGGTTGATATCTATGTAATATTTTGTATCAGAGGTCTGTCAACTTATTTTGATTACTCGGTATCAATATTCCTTTGACCTTCACAACACCTTCGTTCTTAGGCAGACAGGGGAAAATAATAATTTTTTAAGGGGCATCCTGTTTGAGCAAGATTTGATTATTCTGAAACTGTTGAAAAACCTAGGAAAGTTAGGATCGCTCTAAACGTTCCTTCGCTTAGCAGGAGATTAAGTAGTTGTGAAGACCAGCTTTCCTATCAAGATCTGTTTCGAAACCCTCGAGGTTTAAAATGAAATACTTTTATCCCTTTGTGATAGAATGAAAGGGTGGGTACTGGTCAAAAGTTAGGCCCGGAGACATACATGGGGCCAGGCAGCAATTTGTTGACTGAAAATATGGAGGTCAAAACAACTTGAGACTGACTCCTATAGATAACTTCGGGGATAGTTTATTTCGACTGACCATTTTTTATTTAGTGTATCATTCAATTTATTTTAAAACAAAATTACCAAACCAAGCAATGATCCTGCTGACTAACATTTTTTTATTGCAGTTTGAAAGATGCTACCTTGATTTCCCTTAACAGTCTTTCATAACATATATTTTTGAGAAAGTTTCTTTTTTACCTTTTTATTTAATTTTCTTTGCGCAATAAGAAACTATTTTAGGTATCACCTGTTTTATGTCGTTCTATTTTTTACACCAACCTACAAATTACTTTTCCTGCTAGTTTCGTCTGCAGCTGGAATTCTGTAAAAAGAAAATGTGAATCTTATTATAAATGAGTCTAGAGTTTAGGAACAAAAACCAAAAATCAAAAGTAAATGTTAAAATGAAAATATCTGTATGTACAAACATGAAATTTATTTATTTACAATATTTTTTTTTTTTTTTTTTACTGTTATGTCATGTAATGTTTCAAATATCGCCCATTGACAGGGGCGCTGAGGACTTCTCCGTCAATGTTCTCCAATAGGAAATAATTCCTCCCCTCTGGGGCAGAGACCCTGAATGGTCCATACCAGAGGTGGTCAAATTTACCATGTTTCGCAGCTTCCTCATTTATTGCATTCCATCTCAGTACCAAGTCACCTGGAAGGAATACCCTATCTTTTGCCTTGAGATCGAACAAAGCTTTCATCTCATCCTAGTACTTCTACATTTTCTCATCAACCTCCACTCTATGTTGTTGAACCTCGATCAGCTGGTTAATTCTCCTGGTTACATGATTTGGTTCTTCGTTTTGATCCTTCCATAACTTCATCATTGGTAATGCTAAGTTTATAGGTAGAACAACATCTTTGCCATAGACCATTTGAAATGGCGAAATGCCGATAGACCTTTTGGTGTTGATGCGGTTTTCCCACAATGCGTACTTCAAGTGCACATGCCAGGACCTTTTATTTTCATCCAGTATTTTCTTGATTATGTTTACCAGGCTCTTGTTGGATGATTCGGCCAGCCCATTTCCCTGGGGGTAATAAGCAGTGGAATGGTCGAGAACAATATTTTACTTCTGACAGAAACTGATCATAGCCATGGACTTGAAAGCCTGGGCGTTGTCGGTAACAATCTTTCAGGGACACCTGAATCTTGACAGGATATTATCTTCCAAGAAGTCGATCACCACAGAGTCTGTTGCCCTTTTGGTTGGAATGGCTTCCACCCACTTTGTAAAATAATATGTGGCTATTAAGATCCACTTATGATGAGCGCTGGAATGGGGATTAATTTCCCCTAAGAAATCTAGTCCGCATTGTTGAAATGGGGCTTCAGTTTTGACCGGAACGAGTGGTAGTGCAGGGAGTTTCTGTTTACCAGCGAATATTTGACATGGGTTGCAGGCACGCACTTTGGCATTGACGTCCGAAAATAGTTTCGGCCAATAATATCCGGCCCTCAAGATCTTGTAAGTTGTGGCTCTCCATGCATGGTGTCCTCCACAGACTCCTTTATGAAATTCTTCTATGACCTGTGGAGTTTTTGACTCAACCAAACAGACTAGTAAGAACCCAAGTGGATCCTTCCAGTACAGCTGATTTTTGGCGATGCAATATTTCACAGCATGGAGTTTTAAAGTTCTGCATTTGGCTGGTGATAGTCCATCTGGACATTTCAGGTTTAACAAGTAGAACACTATGTCTTTATACCAACCTGACGATATGAACTTTTCTTCGACCTTGCTTGGATCTGTCTGGTCATCCGGCTCTGGCAGGTGTGTGTCTCCTTCTTCTCCTTGGAGGAAATTAATATCAAGAGCTCTAAGATTCGACTCGGCCAAGAGTTTGGCCAAACCCTGCCCCTTTATCAATTTAGTCGGCTTGACTTCTAGATCGAATTCTTGTATTTTAGCGAGTCAGCGCCCTCGTTTTTTGTCACTATCTGGTTGTACCAATATATCTTTCACAGCACTGGTTGGCACGTACATGATAATTTTTTAATGTAGTACATAGGTTATGAATGCTTTTAGCGCTTTCACCATTGCGTACACCTGTTTTTCTATTATGTCATACTTTAATTTGGCATCTCTAAGGCTCTTGCTAAAAAATGTGATCGGTTGTTCGAAACCTTCGTCATCCTTTTGCAGGAGCACCGCGGCGATAGTATGTTCAGAAGCAAACGAGAAGATGAGGAAATCTTTCAAGTAATCTGGGATTTCTAACACAGGTGCCTCGCTGATGACTTTTTTAATATGCGCAAACGACGCTTTAGCCTCAGTTTTCCAATTTACTCTACTATCTTTCTTCAACATTCCTATGATCAATTTGACAATCTCAGCAAAATTGGGGATAAACCTTCATAAAAAAATTATTGTACCTAGGAAAGATTGAATTTCTTTTACATTTCGGGGAATATTTATAGTTTCTATTGCTTCAATCCTCTTAGGATCAATCCTGATCCCATCTTTAGATACAATATGTCCCAGAAGCTTACCTTCCCGCATGGAAAAATGTGATTTCTTCGAGTTCAAAGACAGACCATACCCACGGCACTTTTCGAAAGTCTGTTTTAGATGGCTCAAATGTTCTTCATCGGTTTTAGAGAAAACCGTCAAATCGTCAAGGTAGATGACTATGAACTTGTCTCTTTCTCCTACGAAAGCAATGTCCATAGCGCACTAGAATGTAGTTCCTACATTCATCAAACCAAACGGCATTTTGTCATACATGAATGTACCCCATGGAGTGGTGAAAGCAGTTTTTTCTCTGTCTTGCTCGTTCATGGAGATTTGGTTATATCCAGAGAACCCATCTATCATAGAAATTTGATTTGCTTAGACTACCTTTTCCAGGACGTGGTCCATTTTGGGGAGCGGATAATTATCCTTAAGGGAAGACTTATTCAAGTTTTGAAAATCTACACACAGTTTGATTTCTCCGTTCTTTTTCCTGACTGGTACCAAATTTGCCACCCAGTCTGAGTACCTCAGTGGTACGATTATTTTTGCATCTAAAAGATTCTTAACTTCCTTTTCAATCACAGGCAACAAAATGGGGTTAATTTGCCTAAGCTTTTTCCTAAACTGCTTGACCCCGGGCTTCAAAGGTATCTTGTGCTCAATTATGGAAGTGTCATACGTTCTAAGCTCATCGTAGGACCAGGCAAAAACATCTTTGTACTGTCTAAGAAGGTCTTTGTATTGGAATTTTACCTTGGGAGGGAGGAACTTAGATATCTTTACTATCCTAGATTATTTCTCGGTTACTATCTCGCATTCCTCCACTTCTTCTGGTTGGGGTTGCAAAGTGGTTTTCACAGGTACATCATTCTGATCGAAAAGTCTTTCTAAAGGAATTAAGCCTTTCGGAATTTGATTGTTTTTGAGGACCAACATATGATGATCCGCTATTTTTTCTCGAAGGGTTTCAGGATCTTCCCCTTCTTGCATAATCCACATCGATTCATTTTGATTTTCTTGGTCTGGATGAGTTTTAGAGAACTCACCTACGGCTGTAAGAAATTTCTTGATTTGCTCGTCATCTTCGAAAACCTGCCAGTGTCAGATATTGTCTGGTATAGAGGGTTTGTATCTGATTTCATTGTGATACTTCAGTTTGACGGTCGTGGGAGGAGAAAAGGTTGAAGCTGCCTTGGCCAATGCGTCAGCATGTAGATTCTCTATGCGAGGGATAAAATGGACCTTTACAGATGAGAAAAAGTTTTCCATCAAATTCCAAGCACAATTTCTGTATGTTCTTAGTCTTGGATGCTTGGCTAGGTATTGTCGGTTTATTTGTCTTACTATCAATTATGCGTCACCGTATACCTCCAAGTTTTTTATATTCAACTTCTTCGTAGCCTCTAATCCTAAGATCAATGCCTTGTACTCACGTACGTTATTGGTGTAATCTATGTCCCACTACAAACGATAGGAGAAAGGAACAGTGAACTTACCTTCAGGCGCTACCAAAAGTACCCCAGCACCGGCTCCTTCAGAAGACGAAGTGCCATCGAAATACATTTTCCATGCACCATTAGTGCACAACTCTTCTATCAAGGGGCTTAACTCTTCTTGCTTCATATCGAGCTCCTCTGGACCTCCATCCAATCCATCATTAAAGGACAAAATGCAGTTTCCCAGATCTTGGTCCGCGATGTAAATGGGGAAGTTGTGTGGGTTTTGGGGATCACTGACCGTGTACGCTAATCTAGTCTCTCTGTATAAACAAGTGAATTAACCCTTGAAAACAGGGATTGCAGCATAAGACATGTCTAACTAAAGGGAACCTCCCAACTTGGCCCCCCATGACCTAGACAACAACATACCGTACTTAGGGGGGATATCAGCGATAACCACATCCATCAGGATACTTTTAACAGGGATCTGCGCTAGGGTAACTACCTGATCCTTTATCATCCCCATGCATTTAACCTTCCTTGAATCGAAGGAATATGGATTTCCATAAGGTCTCGTGATATGAAGACCCAGCTTCTCCATTATAATTTTGGGCATAACATTATGAGAAGCCCCGGAGTCTAACATACAATTATGTAACAATTGATCATGTATATTCAGGGTGATATAAAAAGGAGCGATGTTGTCTTTGGACCCTTCAAAATGAGGACCAAAGGTGATGTTAGGCCTGTCATCTTCGAGGTCGATAACATCAGACTGACTTTCTAGCTCGAAGACACCCATCGCTTTGGCAATTTGCTTCCAATAAGCGGGATTTTTTGCTAATTCTACCAAAAGAATCGGTATTTTAATTTTGTTTAACTCATTTTCAAAACTGAAAGGAGTGTTTACCTTATCCGGTTCTTTGGTTGAGACTTCCAATTTTTTTCTTTCCGACTTACTTGTCTGGATCGCTTTATCACTCGTGATCCTAGTTGAAGATGTAACTTTATCTACTGGTTCAGCTTCTTGTGTTTGAGTTTCAACTTTTTTCACCTTGAACTCTTGAGTGCTTGCTACCTTGGTTTTGTTGCTGGGTAACAAGGTCTCTTCCGAAGGAGGTTTATAAGCTTGACCTTTTTGAAGGATTTTCTTAGGTTGATTCGTTGAGGTAGTCTTACTCTTGGATCTTAGATTATACTTTGGTTGAAACTCGGCCATTATCATCTATGTTTCTGGTTGAGATACATAGGGATCAGTGTGATCACCTTCTTCATCCTCATTAGACGGCTGTGGAGTGTTCAAAGATTTTTCATAATCTTCACGAGTGAGATACGGCTGCGAACAGTCATCACCGAAATTCGCGACTTCATCTTCTGAATCTCCGAAATCTTGGAAGTCATTTGCTCCTATAAAATTTTCATTCTTTAGTGGAGCTTGTATTTTTTGATCTTCGTTCTTCATTTGTTTCTGTTGATTTTGGGGATTTGGGTTTCTCCTGAAGTCCTTTTTATTTGAAGAATCAGCCTTAACCTGCTCCAACTCCATTCTAGAAATTGTGTTAGATAGTTCTTTAATCACTCGGGCCATATCATCTACTCTATCATCAGTGTATCGATTCGAGCCCGAAGGACCCGCTGGTTCCCTATAGTGTCTATTATCACAGTTGACTGTTTCGATTTTAGCTTTTAATTTTCCTGAAGCCATCATATTAGATTCAATTTCGATAGCATCGCCTTGCATTCTATTTAGGGTGGCTCCTCTTCTTTCTCGCAAAAGTAGTGCGAAATCCGACTCGAAAGCTCCCGCGAAGCTTACTTTGGCTGAGGGTTCAGAGGGTTTAACTGCGGTTGGAATCTTATTATACAGTTTGTTGAATCTCATAATAAATTCCATAACCATTTCTGAGTTCTTTTTCTTTAGGGACCAAAACTCGATAAGATAATATAAGTGATATTTTCACTCTCCCCATTGTCTGAGGAAAGCATCTTCCAAAGCGTCATATGTCAGGATAGAAGCTGCAGGTAGGCTCTGAAACCAAGTTCGGACCTGTCCTTCAAAGGTCTGGACAAGGAGTCTCGAATATACATCCTCATGCTCAATACCACAGATGTCTGCGAATTGGTCAAAGAAATTTATATGCTCGGCTGCGGTTAGATATCCCTCCCCAGTGAACTTAGGAATATTTTTGATGTAGTTTTCAGGCAAATCATGGAGGGGGACGAGAAAAACCAGGGGGGCGTATCTTGCTGTTATCTTTGCAAATACTCTGGGAGGAGGGACTTGCCCTTGACTTCCGCCTCCTCCTCCAGGATCACCTCCACCACCTCCTCCTATGGCTGCCATCGACTCTGGTGGGGAAACAGGCGAGACCGGGAAATTTAGTCGAAGAAAATTTGGTATGTCAACTGTCGACGGACTTTCTAAAGGACCTTTTCCCTTGTGTATGGATGGGAAATTTTGATGAATCTCACTCCTAACTTCAGAACAATTTGTCATCGGATCGTTGGTATCAAACAGAGGACTGCGTGAAGTAGAAGGTTCTTAATGGATTTCAATCTTTAAAAAAATTTCAGGATTATTAACAGGCGTAATCAGCTTACCATCTGGGTTCTGTCTGGTATTCCTTCTAACGAATTCCAGTTTATTTTTTTCGTGGAGTTACCAAGTGAAAGATTGAAAAAGCCTTAAAATTGTGTGTATTCAATGTTCACTATCAAGGAGTAACACTTTCAACGAAATAAATGTCGTTTTCCCAGGGAAAAGATTTCGTAACTTCGGTCCCCGGAAACGACGCCAGAAAGATGTTGTTCCTGAGTCTTGTTGACGGGCGAAATTGACCGTCCGTCAACTGGGAGAGTGGAACCGGTCCGGGGTTGTCTAAATAACCCAAGTCGTTTGGAATGGACTACCCTGACGAGTTTAATGGCTTCGTTGGCTGCTCTAAGGTCTTTCAAGAAAACCAAAGAGAGAATTGATCTGAGCTAAGTAATCTAAACAATCTAAACTAAATAAAACTAATAAAACAAACTAAAATTAAACTAAAACTAAATATAACTATTCTAACTATCATATACAATCCACTAATTACTATTGTAATAACTCAAATCAACTACCTAATTATCAGCTACAATATTACTTATTCATAAATATACATTATAAACAATCTATAGATTTAATTAAAACCTGCAAAACTCATACGTTTTCTGCCCTAAGACAGCCAAGAATCTCTTTTTGATTTTTATATTTTATGAAAAAGAAATAAACATTACTGAAATTAAACGATCTAATATAATTACTAAAATTAAAAAATCTAATATAAATCTAATTAAACTTATACTACTTAATGAAAACAGTAAACAACAAACTAGTTGACCTGGAAACGCTCCAAGTCTGCCCTGTGTATGATGACTTCTAAGCTGGTCGGAGGAAGAAATTCACACCGGTTAGTCCATAAGCTTCTCGAAAACGATAGGCTATGCTGCTCCTTGAAGCGTTTTACAGGACAAACAAGACATAAAAGAAAATCATAACAATATTATGATTATAAATTCCTGCAATAAGGGAAACCTGTTATGCAAGGACTTATATATAACAATTCAATTTATGAAGAAGATAAACCTGTCATTCACAAAATGAATTAACAATC
>ML786365.1:200581-220582 GCA_009831015.1 Picea engelmannii | reverse complement strand
TTTTGTACTTTTTGTAATAAAAGATGATTGAGAATATTTCTAATTAAAATGGTTAAGAAATTGAGAGATTTTTCTTACCTTTAATTCTTACCTTAGGATGTCTCTGGTTTGTGCAATTATGGCCCTGCGAGCTTAAGATTGGCTGGATATATCTCTAGACAATTGGGTTTGGAGTGGAAACACTATCGCCCCCAATGCTAGAGATTTTGCCGATATATGGGTTATTCCTTGGATCTTGCTAGGAAATCTCCTCTACAGGATGGTTTCCAAGATACCAATCAACTTGGGTCGAAGAGATAATAGACCACTTGGTTGAAACTACTCCCAAAGGAGTTGGTTCAACAACTTGGGTGTATTACCCTTGGATCCGACAAAGAGAGTAAGGAGATAGAGGCCTATCTTCCTCTCTTCTACATGACTATGTAGCCCCTCAATGGATTGATTGAATATCTTCCGCAAGTCTCCTAAAGAACCCCTGCCAAGAACACAATTACAAATATCCAAGACCAAGAAAACCAAGCATTACAACATATAATCCACAATGACACAAGATAATTGAGTTATGTAAAATGGCATTATGATCTCACAAAGTTTCAACCACCCAAAATGAGAGGAGTAGTTAGCCTTATATAGTTAAATTTGTAACAACTAGTTTCTAACTCCCTCATTAAAAATAATACTCTTGGTTTGCACATCCACAATTAGTTGGAGGCTAAACGACTTGACAATATTTTTTTATTACATCAATCTTGGTAAAAAATGGGATAAATCTATTTAAAAATCACTTGACCAATTTATTTAGTGGAGGAAATAAACTTAGGGACATTTCCCCCTTGAGAAATGAGCTTAACGACTATATTTTGTCCACATTGACTATTCTTCCTTCCAACAACTAGTTTGACTTGTCAAATCAATTAATGAGTAGTTGCAATTTCTCCTAAAGAGGATAATTTGGTCATTTAGTGGTTAAATTAACCACTTTGCTTGGAAATGGAACATCTTTGAATAAAATTAATTATTTTGCATGTGGAGAAATAATCTTTGACTTGCCAAAACTATTCCAATGCAAGAATACCCCAAACATTCCATTCCTTGACCATTTGACCTTGTAAAATGTGCCCAACGATTTTGTAGAATAAATGGGATGATTTTCCTTTTGGGAGACTTATCTCCCTCAATATTCCATCAATGAAAATTCTGCAATATGGGTTTTGCTCGCGATTTTTTTTTTTTTGGTCATTCTAAACCATGTTGTATTTTTCCCCTAGGGAACCACTAAATCAAAATACGTGCACTGCATGAAAAGCCGTGCAATGATGAAAATTCTTTTAATATTTCATCAATCACAATTTTGCAATATGGGTTTTGCTTGTGATTTTTTTTTTTTTTGTTCATTTTGAACTCGTGTTGTATTTTTGCCTTAGGGACCTCAGCATGAAAAGACGTGCACTACATGAAAAAATGTGCAATGATGAAAACTTTGTGAGACTGTCATGTTGAGAACAAAAATGATAGTGCACCATGGCCAAGGTATGCCTACAGACTCAATATAAGATAACCAAGTGGGAAGACATAGGTGTGCATGACATGGAACAAACTAGGCCCTACAAACTGTAATCACTCCTACATAAGACATGTGGCTTCACCCAATCATGTGTCCCAATAGATCTGTGCCACAATTTCCAATCCTATCCAGGACAAGAGATGGTGAGACAAGGACATAAGGGGACTGATCATGATCAGACTCAATCTGGAAGTCCACTAACAAAATCATCCACCATGGTTTACATGGCTTTAACTTGCATCCTTGGGCTTACAATGGTGTAGCCAAAAATGAAAAATATAGGGTACCTCCTGGAGAGGTAACAACAAGATCCAACTTTGGATCCATGCTCTTCCTAAGAGAACTCCAGAATCTCAACCTATAGACCCGAAACAATCTCAAAGCAAAGAATCAAATGATATGAGAGGGAATAAGACATGAAACCTTATCTCTTCCTAGAAAGAAAAAATAAACTGAAACAAAACCAAAATTGCAATCTAATCTATGAAAGGAAATACTAAAATGAAAAACTGAAATGGAAATCTAAACTAATGCTCAATTATTCTAACAAACAAAAATTTCAACTATAATTAACACACCAAAATTTCAACTAATCTAGGAAATGAAATAACAATACTTAGCTGAACTTAAATCATACAATCAAAACTTGAAAGGAAATAGTGGCAAAATGAAAAACATCTAAACTAAACAGAACTAAACTAATGCTTATAATAGAGAGCTTATTCATCCTACCTACTCTAATCAAGTAAACAAGATATGTCGAGTAAAATCATGTAACCAATGTAACCAAACTATAAAATGATTGTTACCTTGGGTTTTACCTTTGTGCTTGGTTGCCAAGTAGAAAGGTGAAATGTCAAACTTGTAGCAAGCATATGTCAGTAACTCTTTCATGACTCGAAAGGATCTTGCAATGGGATAAGGATCATCATGCAAAAGAGCTACAATAAAATTCCATGTATCCCTTGCACTGCTACATGCTTCTTCAATCCACAAATCAATAGGGCCGATGTACTTATTGTTCTTATCATTATTGTTGCACCACTCATCAATGTTACTCATTGTACTATCAAGTAAAAGAGGTTTTAATGGTTGCTCTAGCTGGAACCTGCATGAAAACTAATGCTCCTCCCTGGATGTATCTAATCACATACCCACACATATGATGAGATAACAAATAAGAATTGAAAACAAAAGGAAACTCACACCTTATGGTTGATTGTTGTGATATGAAAAGAGGACAACTCATAAAGTATGTATGAAACTGAAAATGCTTCGGTCTTCCCACCATTGTGGCCCTCAAACACTCATTGTCAAATAGATCTTTGTACACTTGAGAGTTACTGATTAATGCTATCCATGATTGAATTAATTTTGTTGAGTCTTGAATGTGGAAACTCCCACTCTACACCTGTAAATATATATGTTCCTGTAAAATGGCCAAACTTGGTTGCTTATATGGCCAAAACTCTACAATCTCACTCTCATCCTTTTCTATATCATAGATGGGATCATCCTCAAAATAATAGTGGCTTGCATCCCATTTACATCTTTCAATTTGGAGAAACGTTACAATGCTCTCGGTTTTTGTGCCATCATGTTTCCCATTCTGTGAAGAAATTCCCACCAAGTCGTCCCCTTCCAAATCACTGTAGGATGTAACATGAAAATCTAATGATCAAAAAGGCATGTAGGTTGTGTGGTCTATTCTCTCATCTAGAGATGGGAGGGTGGGTTCTTGAATATCATTGTTAACAATTCTTTCCTCATCTCTTTGATCTTCAATTGTACCTTGATTCTCAATGGAAAGATGAGAGAATTTTGGTCGACTGTCCCCTACTATGATGCCTTCTTCTTTATCCACGTGGATATAAATTTATTCTTTTGTATCAATCATAATCTCGTCACTATCTATAAGAAAAGACTCATCACTATTGCTTTCCTTCTGAGATGACACACCAAGATCTGTCGTAAGGTCTTCTTCGTCATTGACTTCCTTAAGGATTTCGAGGTAAAGTTGTCATTCCTTGTCCATACCTACCTTGTCCATTTCTTCGAGGATTTTCAAATAGGCCTTCCATTCATTGTCCTTTTCTGAACTTGAGTGATCATATGATAGTAGATCATGGGAGGGGGAAGAAGGCTGAACCTCTTCCATACAAATCTTGTGATGTTTGTTACTACCGTTGATCTCAATATATTCCATAGGAAGACCAAGACCATCCTCAATAAGTCTCTGTGCATAATATAAATATCTTGTTTCGTGGACTAGGAGCAACCAACTTGCTAAATCGTAATCCCACCTTAAAAAAAATTCCTCCAAAAACTCTGCAAAAGATGAAAACTTTCCTTATCCAAGACCTTCATACCACATCTGTGTAGACCCTTCCAAACTCATGCTGAAAAATTTCATCATGACATCCTCATGAAGGAAGTCATTTTTCTTGCAGTATGTGATGACTGTAGAAACATGTTTCACAACTAAATCCCCACATCCATAGAAGATGGGTAGGTCTTCCTACCCATATATATCATCGTGGGGAAAATTATTCGTACCTAAAAAGTCAACCATAGTATAACATTTTTCTAACCATGGAGGGAGTTCCTCCATGTTTATTAGTAGGAGCTAGAAGCAAAGCTAAAATGAAAATATGAGATGAAAAATATCTATGAGAATACCACAATGGAGTCGCTAATACATACCTCACTTCTTACCTTGGATATTGAATTATTGTCTATACCTATTTATTGTTGATATTATGGTCGCTGCGGGAGGTATTTACCTCCACGTGTAAACCTGACGAGGATAGAGTACTCTCAGAAGCAAGAAGAAACCCTAATGAGTTGGCTAATAACCCTAGAAGACTTGTCGGCTCAAGAAGATAATTTGCATTAGGTTATTAGCCTCCAAGAGAAGAAGTTGGCCATAAATAATAATATACACTGAACAGACACATACCCAGAATGAGAAGTCGGCCCTGGTAGTTTGCCAGAAATACTATAAATACAGGAGGCTAGTTCTCATTCTGGAAGGGAGTCTCAGAATTGCAGAGCAACAACTTGTGTGCATTGCAGTGCCCAGTCTTGTGTGCACATGTGGAGAAGCGCTGCCATTGCAGCTGTTGCAACAACCAGTTTTCGTTTTTGGCTTGAACTATCTCTTGGCTAGGGTTTGGACTATCTGATCATCTATTGTTGGTGCACTATCCTTGGAGGAAGATGCACTACACCTTGTTTGGCTATCTAGCCTAGGTTTGCTTCCGGAGTAATTCTCAGTCAAGGTTAAGGTGCTCGGAGGGTGGCTTTGGCCTATGGTTGGGTGACAATAGTGATATTGTCAATGGTAAAATGAGCACAATCTTCTATATTCTAATAGGTTATGGGCCCACACCTCCTTCATTCAGTCTAAACGCTGGAAGGAAGCATAGCCACTAGGATATTAATCTCGCTGAGGAACTGCTACTAGGGTTACTAGCAGGAGCAACTTCCAAGAACACTGCAGCTAGGGTTACTAGCAGGTGCAGTTGCAGAAACCCCAATCCTCTTGTTGAGGCACCTTAAATGAAGGGATTGACCTAATCTCTGGATAGATCAGTGCGCCCTAGTCCAATGCATCTCCTGGTACTCTTAGAAAGCCAAGACGTGAGGTTTGAGTTTCTGGTCAAATCTAGGGTTTGACCAAGTCAAAGTAGCCATGAATTATTCTATGAAGTCAGAGAACAAGTTAGATGGAGCCTCTAACTTCAGAGTGTGGAAGACAAGGATTGACCTCATCCTTGCCAAGAATAAAGTGTTGGATATCGTGAAAGGAAAGATCGTGAAACCAGAGTTTGAAGAAGGAGAAGAGAAGGAACTGCAGAACATTGCAACTATGGAGAAGTTCAAAGACGTTGACATCAATGCCATGAGTATCATAGTGGATTCTATAAAATACCACTTGATACCCTACATCTCCCATATTGACTCATCGAAGAAGATGTATGATGCCCTAACAAACCTCTTCTTAGTCAGAAACATTGGACAAGTAATGAGTTTGAAGAATGAGCTCCGCGACATGAAGATGAAGGATGACGAAAGCATAACATCATACTTTGTGAAGATCTTTTAGTTAAGAGATCAACTACAAGCTATTGAAAAGATCATCTCAGAAAAGGAATTGGTAAACATAGTACTCAATGGTCTTCCCAAGACGCGGGATGCATTTTCCGCAAGCATGAACACAAGAAAGGAGTATCTGACATTTGAAGAACTTTGGACTTGTTGTGCTCAAGAAGAATCAAGGATCAGTGCAAAAGAGAAACCCCAAAAGAAGTACGATGACCAAGCCTTTACAATAAGATTCAAGAACTTCAGGAACAAAAGGAAGTTTGGTTCAAGGAGGAAGCTAAATCAAGAGAAATACATTTCAGAAGTACAATGCTTCAAATGTCGAAAGTATGGCCACTTCAAGAATCATTGTCCTGAGCTAAAGAAAAGGAAAGAGAAACATGAAGCATCAGTTGCCGAAGAAAAGGAACCTACAAAGAAGACTAAGCAGGATGGAAGAGACTTCTTCTTCTAAAGGTAACAATACTCTTCTTATTTCTTGTACATATCTTGTTTGCATCGTCTCTGTACATATATTTTATATCTATCTCTTGGAAGATAAAGTGTTCCAAGAAAGAACTATACCTATGAAAGAACAACAAGATAAGGATGGATATCGTTAGATAATACACATGAAGGGATGAAATAAAAATCATGTGGAAGCTATTGCAAGATAATTCAAATCAATCATGAAGAGACTTAGATGAAGCAAAGATAGAAATAAGTCAACAATCAAGAGGAAATTGGAGAAAGACTTATGACGTTCTGTAGAAGACAACAAGACAGAAGCGTGGACTCTGCAGAAGACAATAAGGATGCAGATGGAAGCATGGACTCTGTTAGACGGAGGGAGCCGATTATATGCACTCATACATGAAGCAAGGATTAGGAGGGAGCTATTCCTATGATCCATTGAAGATGATGAAGTATATGTCCATGGTAGCAACCATGAAAGACATTACGTGTTCAGAAGAGAAGTCTGGTTGTCCATCCAGATCCGTGATCCTATGATGAAAGAAAGAAGTGGAATCTTTAGCGCATGGAATCTATAAGAAACTCCATGGACCCAAGATTCAAAGAAAAACATGAGGAAGAACATGAATATTCCAAGAAAGAAGAGAAGCCTGAACAACCAGTCATTATATCGAGAATCACAAGATTACCAGCCTGATATGAACGGAATCAAGAATAATTGAAAGTTGTGATGAAGAATAGTGTATGGAAGACTTATGAATGAAATCATTGCAAGATCCAGAACTAGAGGATCTCCCAAATGGAGGGAGAAGACTATAATGATTGCTCGTTCCGGTAAAACAGACATACCTCTACATGAGTCATTATATCATCTATGGGTTGGAGTTCTATATCAATATGAATGCAAAGACCGTTCTCCAAAGAAAGTGAACAAAGAACGTATGAAGAGCAACCTCAAGACCTCGAGGCATACCAGGAAGAGATCCTTGTATACAGATGGAAGAAAACTTGATGGAGAACCTCCAATGCACAACATAAGCGTGGTGAAGAATCTCTATAACAAAGATATTGTATCAGAATGATTACTCAGAAGATCAGGATGATGGATTGCCAATCCATGACAAGATATCATAATGACAAAAGAAGTTCCACATGGATATGTTCCAGTTTTCCAACAAACATATACTCTATTGATCAGAGCTACAAAGAAAAACCAGTGTTCCAGACCGAAGTACATTTGAAATCAAGCATTACATTATCCATGAATGAAGTCCAGAAAAGAGAAAGTGGTTCTCTGATACATATCCCCACAGATCAACAGATAAGCAAACATCTTGGTAAGAGTTTACATACTCAAGCTGGAGCTCATGGAGACTAATTCCTTATTGAAAAAGGAAGAGCTAACTCCCAGGTTGGGAGGCAGCACTGAAAATATTATTAAAGACATTTATTTTTCGAGATTGAAAAACAACCCAGTTGGGCAGATTCTTTCCTGTTCGGAAAGTGGATTGAGATTTCTGACGGACAATGATTTCCCATTGTGGTTAACATGGGAAATGGTCCAGATTGCTGATGTATCATAGACAACGACTTCCCATTGTGGTTAACATGGGGAGTGGTCTAGGGAAGTCTCTCTTGTTGAGGGTTACTCAAGAAGACTGGCCCGCCTCGCCGGACAACGATTTCTCATTGTGGTTAACATGGGGAATGGTCCGTTTTGGAGGTTGATACAGGACAATCTTTTCCTCTTGTGGTTAACAGAGAATCTGGTCTGGACAGTCATTCCTTAGGGTTTATACATTCTCTCCAGGGTGCACTTTGATTAGTGTAGGAGGAATGGCCCAGGGTGGGGAATGGTCCAGGCTCAGCAATCAAGGACATGCATTCCTTAGGGTTTATACATTCTCTCCAGGGTGCACTTTGATTAGTGTAGGAAGAATAGCCCAGGGTGGGGAATGGTCCATGTTCAGAAGATAGAACAATTATTCTTCCTTGCTTGAGAATAATAGTCCATATATCTCATTGTTCTACTTTAAGGGCAGATATTCTTTCAAATCTCACGGATGTGAGTGAAATATTGGCCCAACTGATTCAGTTTATATCATAACATTTTTTCTGTGCAGGTTGATATCAGATGATTGTTATGAAGACTGTATGACAATAGATGTATACTACTGTGGTGGATCTGTTCCACTGTTCGTGACTATACGTTGATGATCAAGTACTTGTGTGTTACTTGGTGTGGTAGTGTACCACTGGATTGTAGTTATGTACTAGTATGGATAGACACAGTTGTGTTCTATTTTGTTTTCGATTTCCTTGAAGACTATCATCAGTATTGAAAATGATTATCAGTTAGATGGATAATCAAAGGACAAAGATTTCCCAGACGGAAAATGGTTCAGAGCATTTGCTCTTCTAGATCAGAAAAATGGCTCTTGTATCACTTTGTGGAGTGAGCATCATGTCTGATTACTCAGATAAAGTATGGTTTTGAGAGATGATGTAGCTGATGACGTTGATGATGATGATGGTACTCATGATCCAATCATGATCTAGTCTACAAAACTATGTTGATGCTACCAGGTAAATGGTATGTTTTTGTGCTCAAGACCATTACCTGCAATACCTCCCTAGCTAGGAGGAAGTGTTGATATTATGGTAGCTGCGAGAGGTATTTACCTCCACGTGTAAACCTGACGAGGATAGAGTACTTCGGGAAGCAAGAAGAAACCCTAATGAGTTGGATAATAACCCTAGAAGACTTTTCGTCTCAAGAAGATAATTTGTATTAGGTTATTAGCCTCCAAGAGAAGAAGTCGGCCAGAAATAATAATATATACTGAACATACAGATACCCAGAATGAGAAGTCAGCCCTGGCAGTTTTCCAAAACTACTATAAATATAGGAGGCCAGTTCTCATTCTGGCGAGCAGTCTCAGAATTGCAGAGCAACAACTTGTGTGCACTGCAGTGCCCAGTCTTGTGTGCACGTGTGTAGAAGAGCTGCCATTGCAGCTGCTGCAACAACCAGTTTTCAGTTTTGGCTTGAACTATCTCTTGGCTAGGGTTTGGACTATCTGATCATCTATTGTTGGTGCGCTATCCTTGGAGGAAGATGTGCTACACCTTGTTTGGCTATCTAGCCTAGGGTTTGTTTTCGGAGTAATTCTCAGTCAAGGTTAAGGTGCTCGGAGGGTGGCTTCGGCCTATGGTTGGGTGAAAATAGTGATATTGTCAATGGTAAAATGAGCACAATATTCTATATTCTAACATTTATTACATTTTATTAAAGTGGAGTCGCCAAGTGATATCCTGCAAGTTAGAAATGATAATAGAAATCTCACCAAGGTACAAACAAAATCTTACTAAAGATTGGACAATGGAGTCGCCAATGTTGGGACTTTTAATTGCTATGCACTTCTTTTATTTTTCTTCAATGGAGTCATCAGATGAGATCCTGAAAGGTTAACATATAAATCCAAAGTAATCTCATCAAAGTATAAAGAAAATAGACTTACCAATGTATATGTCGTAGGGGACCCTTTGGTTTGAGAACCTTATTTCCCGACAATGATGCCAAAAAATGTTACTGCCCAAATTAACAATCTTACAAGGTCTTAGATTTTTATGGGAGAAACACAAGGAATATGTGCCCAATGTCACCACAACACCTATCTTCTTCCTATTCAAGCCCAACTCCCTCTCTCGAAAGGCTTTGGGAGGCTTCTCTATAACACAACACAATCACCTTACCAAACCGATTAGTATATCAATTCCTTAAATGATCGGATGTGGTGAAAGGGGTAGGAGTTAATTATTTTAATGCTCTCTGAAATGAAAGCTACTGCAGAAAATTGAATGACCAAACAACAAACTAATCTTACCCTTACTGTTCAAAATAATGATGAAATGAAGTACAAGAAAGAAAGGGAATGTTGTTACCATTTTTTCCGATGACTAGCTATGTGACAACCTTGACTAAAGTGGATGAAAATGAGTAATTTCCTTGTTGTCTTGTTAAATCAGACCTGCAAAACACAGTAAAACGTAGAAAACAACAAGGAAAATGACCTTTTTGGGCCTCCCACGAGTGAAAAAATGCACTAGATCGCTAGATCTGTGGGTAAGAAGGCTAGGGAAATAATACATAAGTGTTTATTAAGCCCAAGGACCTTCGCATATGCAAAAAAATTAATTTTCATCAAACTGGAAATTACTTTTGCAGATTTGGGGTTCAAATCCCCCAAGGGTCAAAGCCCAAAATTTGCTATAACCAAAGATTTAATTTTTGTGCTGTCATTATGTTCTTTGATGACCAAAAATAAAGATATACCAAGCAAATCAGATCTGGAATTTAAAAGAAAAGGGTTTAGGAAAGTAAAACTTACGAAATATACCCTTTAGTTGCGCTAACAAAGTGTAGACCTGAATGTTTTATTGGATGTTATAGTGCAGATTTGCACACTTTTTCTCACAAAAACCCTTGTAAAATATGTTAAATAAAGCAAATAACACAAGGGGATATTTATCTTGGGGTAGGGAGAAATTCCACAAGGCAAAAACCCCAAGATCTACTAGCTTAATTGAGATAAAATTGAAACACAAAGCTAGGGTATGATTTTTTTTGTATTTTTTGTAATAAAAGATGATGAGATTATTTCTAATTAAAATAGTTGAAGAAATTGAGATATTTTTCTTACCTTTAATTATTACCTTACGATGTCTCTGGTTTGTACGATTATGGCTCCACGAGATTAAGATTGGTCGGATAGATCTCTAGACAATTGGGTTTGGAGTGGAAGCGCTATCACCTTCAATGCTAGAGATTTTATCGATAGATGGGTTCCTTATTGGATCTTGCTAGGAAAAATCCTATACAAGATGGTTTCCAAGATACCAATCAACTTGGGTCGAAGAGATAATAGACCACTTGGTTGAAGCTACTTCCAAAGGAGTTGGTCCAACAACTTGGGTGTATTACCCTTGGATCCCACAAAGAGAGTAAGGAGACAAAGGCCTATCTTCCTCTCTTGCATGTGACTATGTATCCCCTCAATGGATTGATTGAATATATTCCACAAGTCTCCTAAAGAACCCCTACCAAGAACACAATTACAAATATCCAAGACCAAGAAAAACAAACATTACAACATATAATCCACAGTGACACAAAAGAATTGAGTTCTGTAAAATGACATTCCGATCTCACAAAGTTTTAACCACCCAAAATGAGAGGAGTAGCTAGCCTTATATAGTTAAATTTGTAACGGATAGTTTCTAACTCCCTCATTAAAAATAATAGTCTTGGTTTGCACATCCACAATTAGTTGGAGGCTAAACCACTTGACAATATTTTTTTATTACATCAATCTTGGTAAAAAATGGGATAAATCCATCTAAAAATCACTTGACCAATTTATTTAGTGGAGGAAATAAACTTAGGGACATTTTCCCATTGAGAAATGAGCATAACGACTATATTTTGTCCACATTAACTATTCTTCCTTCCAACTGCTAGTTTGACTTGTCAAATCAATTAATGAGTAGTTGCAATTTGTCCCAAAGAGGACAATTTGGTCTTTTACTGGTTTAATTAACCACTTTGCTTGGAAATATAGCATCTTTGAATACAATTAATTATTTTGCATGTGGAGAAAGAATATTTGACTTGCCAAAATTATTCCAATGCTAGAATACCCCAAACATTCCACTCCTTGAACATTTGACCTTGTAAAATGTGCCCAACAATTTTGTAGAAGAAATGGGACGATTTTCCTTTGGGGAGACTTATCTCCCTCAATATTTCATCAATGAAAATTCTGCAATATGGGTTTTTCTCGTGATTTTTTTTCTGATCATTCTAAACCCATGTTGTATTTTTCCCTCGAGGAACCACTGCCTCAAAAGATGTGCACTGCATGAAAATAAGTGCATTGATGAAAACTTTTAATATTTCATCAATCACAATTTTGCAATATGGGTTTTGCTTGTGACTTTTTTTTGTTCATTTTGAACCCATGTTGTATTTTTTCCTTGGGGACCTCTGCATGAAAACACATGCACTACAAGAAAAAATGTGCAATGATGAAAACTTTGTGAGACTGCCATGTTGAGAACAAAAATGATAGTGCACCATGGCCAAGGTATGCCTATAGACTCAATATAAGATAACTAAGTGGGAAGACATAGGTGTGCATGCCATGGACCACACTAGGCCCCACAAACTGAAATCACCCCTACATAAGACGTGTGGTTTCACCCAATCACGTGTCCCAATAGATCTTTGCCACAACCTCTAATCCTGTCAAGGATGAGAGATGGTGAGATGGGGACATAAGGGCACTGATCATGATCGGACTCAGTCTGGAAGTCCACTACAAAAATCATCCACTATGATTTACATGGCTTTAACTTGCATCCTTGGGCTTACAATGGTGTAGCCAAAAATGAAAACTCTAGGGTACCTCCTGGAGAGAAAACAAGAGGGAAAATTGATCAAGTATATGAATGTCCAATGGTCAATCTTGGTGTGGAGAGAATCAACAACCAACCTAAGCAAGCGAAGATCAATAATCTACATACTAACTTCCCTTGTGAGTGTACCCATTAATCAAGGAGAAGAAAGAAGAACAAAAAATTCAAATTTAAATAGAAGTTTTTGAAAATAATAATGAGTTTGGAGAAGTTAAGAAGAGTTAATAAAAAACTAAAGTAATAACTACATGTACATCCACTTAAACATTTTTTAATTTAATTATAGCCAATTTCCATTCCTTAAACATTCATTTTGATAACAATATTTTATATTATATGGTGTAACTACATAGTGCTCTCATCTAATTAAGAGCTCTCCTATTCATTTATTTAGGACACGGTGTCCTTCGCAAAATCTATTAAATTTGAAAAATCAAATCAATGGATTCTATTGCATTGAAAATAAAATTTATAAATAACAATCATAATTAAATGAAGATAACTAATTGAAAAGTTAACCATAAAGGTTAATATACAAGTTTGCAATGAGGTTTTCTTTGGAAAAACCTAACTGAAAACTTGTTTTATTTATTAATAACAATGAGATATATTACATTTTGAAAAGTTAATCACAAAAGTTAATATAAAAGTTTTTATTGAGGTTTTCTTTGGAAAAAATTAGTTGGAAACTTGTTTTATTTATTTATTAATAACAATGAGATATATTACATTTTTCAAACCCTAATTTAATACATGTAAAGTGTGTTATAAATAAATAAAACAATGAGATATATTACATTTTGAAAAGTTAATATAAAAGTTTTTATTGAGGTTTTCTTTGGAAAAAACTAGTTGAAAATTTGTTTTATTTATTTATTAATAACAATGAGATATATTACATTTTTCAAACCCTAATTTAATACATGTAAAGTGTGTTATAAATGTAATTTCATAAATTAAAAAAAAAATTATAATAAAAATAAAATATATAAATAATAATAAATTAAATCAATACATACCAATTTTAATTTTAAATATTTTAAACATTCAAAAATATGTATATGTTCAATCTTTCTAAAACATGTGAGATTAAGATGCATTTAAACTTATAAAATATTTAAATAAGAATGATTCTCTCTCTCTCTCTCTCTCTCTCTCTCTCTATATATATATATATATATATATATATATATATATAAAAAGACATAAACATTAATTTTAGAATTCATAATCAATATGATTATTTATATACTTTACTTCATTCTATACTTAACGAGCATACACTCATGTTTTTTTTAAATAAAAAGATTGTAATATCTTATAATGTCATTAAAACAATACATGTCTCAAAAAAAGCCCCAAAACTTGCTACCTATTCTTTCAAATAGATGGAAACCAGAATAGGTGGTTGAGAGTCTTGATGTCTGGACATAAGCAAAAAACCACCACCTGTTCTGTCAAACAGATGGAAACCATAACAGGTGGCTTGGAGTCTTGGAGTCTGAACAATTTGAATTACTACAATGATTTTGAAAATGATAATGCATAATAAAAACAAAAAGAAATACAACGGATCTAGACAGTGGGTGAACCCGAATTTTCTTTGTTTCCATGATTTTGCTAGGTGGGAGCGACGACGAACGACTGTGCACAGCTCAGACATTTTCTTTTGTTTGACACGTTCGAGAGAGCATCAAACAACAAGTCTAAGCAACTGATGAGCATGGTATGCCTGTGAAGTTGCTCTTCCATGTCTTGACGTATATCAAAGATGAGGGCCAAGTGTTTCGGTGTGAGGCGGCATGAAGAACTCGAACCCTAGTCCGAAGGATGGCCTTCATGAGGGGGAATCCTTGCATGGCGCACCTCCAGTGGGACTTCTTCTCCAATTACGCAGGTATCCCAATCCAAAGCAGCGAGAGTGCCAGGGGTGGACCGACCAAGAGGGGAAGGAGAGACTTGGGGGTTAGGAACCATGTACATGAGAGAAGCCGGTGGAATTTCAATTGGGACAGGAGGAGTTTCTTCCTCAACAATATCCATGGGAGGTTCTTCCAACACTCTATTTTGGTCTAAGGAGGGGGCAGTGTGACATAAGAATTAACAAGACGGATCGAAGAAGTCGACTGTGAATGGGAGAAGAGGTGAAGCCTTCGGTTCTTGGAAACAAAATTGTAGTAGGAAGGCCCTCTCTTGGGCTTGCCTGATTCTTGGGGAATGACTGGGTGAGTAAGCAAGAAGTCTAACAGGAGCAAAGCTTGCGAGTAGGGGAGGATGAAAATTGGACAAGCATATGACAAGAATTGTTCTAAAAACAAATGTAAAGAACTAATGTGTACTCACTGTAAATGGTGAGGCTTTGGAGGAGTTGAAAGGACCAGACTCGTGTGCGTCGTACCCATCTCGACTTGCCATCGCTGTTGTTCGGAGGAAGCCATTAAACCAGAACCTGTGCGTCGTGACACCAACGCGTATGTGCAGTGAATGCCGCTCATCCTACGATGTAGTGAGGAGAGGGTGACGACGTGTGCATTTAAGTCCTTAATGTGCATGTTGTCCACATGTCACCCCATCTGAGAAGCATACACTCATGTTAAGTTAGAAATGTTTGGAATAACGAAAAATGAAATTGACACTTAAACTTTAATATATAGATGAATATTTACTATTAATTTTTTAAAGATTTTTTTTAATTGTATGTATGTTTATTAAAATTAAACAAAAATATATAAAATTAATAATTCTATTATCTCTAAATGTTAATATCCAATTTTTTTAATTCATAAATCATATCTTTCCCTAAAAAGCTTTCTCTAAAAAGCATTTCCTTGATGTACCCAATCTATAATTTATTTAGTATAAATAACATTGAATACATCACCATAAACCAACTCCTTGAAATTGTTTTCATTGTTAAATTAGAGCAAAACATATATATTTTTTTAATCTTGAGACCATTTTAACCCTAGTCCTTCTTAAAACAAACTAGTAAATATATAAATTTTTGAAACAAAATTTGTTTAAATGCATATACACATAAACTATGCATTAAACAATAATTGATAAACAATTTTAATAACCAATAAATATATATATCACATTATTAAACAATTTTATAACTAATAAATATAAACCAAACTCCATTTTCCTACTTGTTCCTATTTTGAAGGTGTTACAAAAATATTCCCTCAAGGACCATTATCATTAGTTCTCTTTTAACCAATTTATATGCAATCATGTTATGAAAAACAAGGTTTCCTAATGGTTAGGAAGTCATAAATTGAGCAAATACCAAGTTAGATTTAGAAGATATCATTTAATACTAGGATAATTAAATAATCTTAGCATTACTGTGAAAAAGAGTTGAAATAATAAAATCAATCTCTTTTATTGTATCATGATTTTAGAAAAACTTTTGATGTGTTCCATAGAAATTACTTATAAAAAATATTAAAATGTCTAAATATATTGTTAGTAAGAATTGTTATGATAAGTTTGCATGACAAAGTAATTGATAAATTCAACAATAATGAGGATTGGTCAAAACCAGTCATTTGTATTATACAGATCAATCAAGGTTGTCTTTTTTTCCCTATCTTTTTTGGTCTTTATATTTACAAGTTAAAGATATGTTTAGAAGAATAAAGTTTTGTTGGCACAACTTTGGTTGAATAGTCATAGTCCTTCTTTAAAATGACAACATTGTCAACATTGTTGTTTTTGTGAGGTACCCCTCTATTTTTGTAAGTCACTAGCTTATCAACCATTTAAATTAATTCCTAGATACAATTTTTTTTAAAAAGTTCTACACATACACTACTATAATTGATTCATACTATTCACACAACTTTAATTGATTGATTAAATATACTATTCATATAATTTTAATTGATTAATTAATATACATATGGAGTAATACACATACTCCTAAGTGAACCAAATAATTAAAAACATCTATTTTCTGTTAAAAAATCACAAATTCAAATAGATAATCTCATACGCCAATCACCAATTTGACAATTTGAAAATCGATAACTAACTTCTTCAACAAAATACCATTCTTAATATAAATAATTATATTTAATACTTCCTTCACCTTCTATATCATTCTTAATACATTTTTTAATAATTAAGTTTTACATATTAAAATTTAAGGCTCAAATTTCAACCTTAAATATAGGTACATTTTAAAACTTATCACCCGAATTAAAATTTAAATTACGCTAAGTTCAAATATCGACATGTGTAAGATCATTTTTATTTTATTACCTTTGAAACATTAGGGTGACTCACATCGAATCCACTTAAACCTCAAGGTTATGGTTGTACAATATCATTGTTTATGGCTTTGATAATTCAATATTTTGAAACAATTCGAACTAAAATTTTATAAATGTAATAACTTCAACGAATATAGTGAATTTCAACAATACTCATTCTCAGTGACCTAATCAACTTTCAACCTTTTCACAAGTCTATCTAGATATTATCAATGATAATAACTTATCAATATAATTAATTAATTACCGACTAAAGTCTTTCAACCCTTCTAACTATGATCAACGTAATAATTCAATAACTTAGTGGATTACAAATTTTATAATAATTTTTTTTTTTTTTTTACTTAAATTCAATTTATATTAAACTTTAATTTATATTAAACTTATATACTTAGCATCATGCAACAGTAAAGAGAACAACTATACACAAGTGAAACGAAGCTTTGCACATGGGCAACCAAACTAGCCTAACACCCGAAACCTTTATAATAGAGAACAATAGTGCGTCGAGCTAAAACTCGTTCCACACTAAGAAAGAGTTTCACAAGTACAACAGGATCACCAAGCTGCCCTTGGGCGCTCCTTCTTCATCACCTTGGCCAAAGACCGAAAAGCCTTAGTCTCTTCGTGCTTCCTTGCCTCAGTGCCCGCGGTTCGCTACAAACTTCCTTTGTTCCTCCGCTTGCTCAGTCCAGACTTCCCCTCAGCTCAACTTCCCCCTTTCACACAGTTTAGTCTTGCCTTAGCCGAATTTTCCTTATCACTTCGACCTAGACAACGCACCATGATCGAATGACTCATCCAGATTGCTTGAACTTGCTTGATAGAACTCGTTCCAATGAACTTGTCTCCAAACTTGTCTTCTTTCCGAATGGGCACTCCCTTGGTTAAATAAGTGCTCTCCTCCTTCAATGGGTGCGTCCATTCAACAACTTGGGACACCACCTTTGGTTACGCTTGAGCTGACTTCTTGACTAGGTGCGCGCCCCTTCGGTGGGCGCTCGTCGTGGTCTGTCTGTCATGTCTTTCCTTCATCATGGGGACGTGCCCCTTCATCGTGCTCTACCCATACTTGGCCAATTCCCCATATTTTGTCTTGGGTGCCCAAGTCAAGCACGTGTCCGCATCACCAGTCCATTTCTTGGCTTGGCATCCGCAACACGTGTGTCTGTTGGGAAACTTCCCTTGGCACACGCCCAAGGCCAGGAGTGTTTCCAACTTTCGTTTGGTTGACTCCCCCTTGGTGTTCCCAAGGATTCCAATCTACTCAACTCGTCGTTTCACATGTCTGGTCAGTTGGATGCTTTCATAGCCGGCGCACCCACTTGTCTAACCTTTTGTCTTCGGTGAGGACACCCATGTCCACCATGGGGTGCTCACTTACCCGTGTCGTCCGTTAAGTCTCCGCACTCAAATTCCTCCGCAAGTCATGGCATGGTGAAGTCATCTTGGCACGACAACGTTCCCAAAGACTCCAACTTTGCTATAAAGTGACCGAGAATCCACTGACTCACTTGGTTCACATGTCTTGGCTGAGGAGGGAGCACGCGCGCCTAGGTCTAGTCTTGAGGTGTGACATGCTCCCCCACTCAATTTTTTTTCGTCCTCGGCAATCCCAACATGGTCCAACTGTTGTGACCACCAATGACGATCGTTCTCCCGAAGTGACCCTCATGATGGACTTGGATCTTCACAACATACTCCACATCCATACTTCAATCAATGTGTCCATGGCTCCGCACAATGGTACCTCTCATGACTTGGACTAGTTGGGTAGTTAATCCAACCATCACACCCAATTCAAGAGAATGTGTTTCGTCACTTCCAAACCAATCTTTTATGTCCGCGTTTTTGTCTTCACGATCCCTTCCAACTACCTATCGATTCATTGTACTATGCCAATTTCATGTCACTTGGGTTGCATTTCCTCTCCATGGAAATGTGTCCATGCCCCATTGTTCTTCAGTACACAGTGTAAGCCCAATAGCCTCCTCCTTGGCTACGAGAAAATGTAGTGTCCAATTTATGCTCGTTTCTCAAGTATCTTAAAGTCATCCTTATTTCTTTCGACGAACAACCTAACTTCTCAAGTTTCTCTGCTGTCAACTGAAAGTTGTAAATTCCCATTTCCTTCCTGCAGAAGTTCACAATTTCTATTGGATCTCTGTCCTCCATGCCCACCTCTTCTGATTCGTCTACCAAGCCAAAACTGTTGGATGCCTCTGCACCATGCTCAACTCTTTCCCTTGGTTCGAATGCCCCAAGTGAGGATAAGGACTGTCTTTCACAACACTTCTTGTTTTCAAATGCTTCTTTTCAAATGTCTGGTTCATTTTCCTCCACAAGAGTGGCAACATATTCTTCTACCTTGCCATATTGCAAAGTCTCTTGAACTTGTCTTCGGTCCATCCTCCCAACAATGCCCCTTGTTTAGTTCTCTATGCTCTCTAAACCTTGCCTATTTTCACCCACGATACTTTAGCCAAACTTGTGTGAACCCATTTCTGCCTGTTGCATCGTATGAGGGGGAGTGCCCTCTTGCTTGAACTCCCTAATCATATGTTAAATTTTTAATTAAATAAAGTACCAAGGCAAGTGTTTCTCTTCCCTAGGCGCCTAAGGGGTGAGAAAGTGCCTAATGTGGGCCCTAGTCATTTAATTTGTGAGATGCAAATTAAAAGGTGACTTTATGACTAAAGTGAGGGTGAGTGAAGAGACATCTAATCTTAGCCACTCATCTAATCCAATCTCCACCGTTGGATTAAGAAACTCCTCACCTTCCCTCATGAGGTCAATTAGGGCAAGGGGGCACACCCATTGTTGGGTTGTTCATGCATTCTTGTTGAGAGAGCAAGAGAGAGAAAGAGAGAGGTCGAGCTTGAGAAGAGAGACAACATTTGCAGGAGGGGAGCACGCATCCCAAGAAAAATAACAGGCATGGATTTCGAGGCAGTAGACAACAAGGAAGAACAGGCCGTATAAGGCCTTCTTCAGCTTACAAACATAATTAGGATTGTCTGTCAATGAAAATCCTTCAGGTTGCTCCATATATACTTCTTCCTCTAGATCTCCATTAAGAAACGCTGACTTAACATCCATCTGATAAACTTTGAAATTCTT
>ML786365.1:91496-104119 GCA_009831015.1 Picea engelmannii | reverse complement strand
TTCTTTCCTGTTCGGAAAGTGGATTGAGATTTCTGACGGACAACGATTTCCCATTGTGGTTAACATGGGAAATGGTCCAGATTGCTGATGTATCATAGACAATGACTTCCCATTGTGGTTAACATGGGGAGTGGTCTAGGGAAGTCTCTCTTGTTGAGGGTTACTCAATAAGACTGGCCTGCCTCACCGGACAATAATTTCTCATTGTGGTTAACATGGGGAATGGCCCGTTTTGGAGGTTGATATAGGACAATCTTTTCCTCTTGTGGTTAACAGAGGAACTAGTCCGGACAATCATTCCCTAGGGTTTATACATTCTCTCTAGGGTGCACTTTGATCAGTGTAGAAGGAATGACCCATGGTGGGGAATGGTCCAGGCTCAACAATCAGGGACATGCATTCCTTAGGGTTTATACATTCTCTCCAGGGTGCACTTTGATTAATGTAGGAAGAATGGCCTAGGGTGGGGAATGGTCCATGTTGAGAAGACAAGACAATTATTCTTCCTTGCTTGAGAAGAATAGTCCAGATATCTCATTGTTCTACTTTGAGGGCAGATATTCTTTCAGATCTCACAGATTTGAGTGAAATATTGGCCCAACTGATTTAGTTTATATCATAACATTGTTTCTGTGCAGGTTGATATCAGATGATTGTTATGAAGATTGTATGACAGTAGATGTATACTACTGTGGTGGATGTGTTCCATTGTTCGTGACTATACGTTGCTGATCAAGTACTTGTGTGTTACTTGGTGTGGTAGTGTACCACTGGATTGTAGTTATGTACTAGTATGGATAGACACAGTTGTGTTCTATTTTGTTTTCGATTGCCTTGAAGACTATCATCAATATTGAAAATAATTATCAGTTAGATGTATAATCAAAGGACAAAGATTTCCCAAACGGAAAATGGTTAAGAGCATTTACTCTTCTAGATTAGAAAAATGGATCTTGTATGACTTTGTGGAGTGAGCATCATGTCTGATTACTCAGATAAAGTATGGTTTCGAGAGATGATGCAGATGATGACGCTGATGATGATGATGGTACTCATGATCCAATCATGATCTAGTCTATAAAACTATGTTGATGCTACCGGGTGAATGGTATGTTTTTGTGCTCAAGACCATTACCTGTAATACCTCCCTAGCTAGGAGGGAGTGTTGATATTATGATAGATGCAAGAGGTATTTACCTCCACCTGACGAGGATAGAGTACTTTGGGAAGCAAGAAGAAACCCTAATGAGTTGGCTAATAACCCTAGAAGACTTTTCATCTCAAGAAGATAATTTGTATTAGGTTATTAGCCTCCAAGAGAAGAAGTCGGCTAGAAATAATAATATATACTGAACAGACACATACCCAGAATGAGAAGTCGGCCCTGGAAGTTTGCCAGAAATACTATAAATACAGGAGGTCAGTTCTCATTCTGGCAGGCAGTCTCAGAATTGGAGAGAAACAACTTGTGCGCATTGCAGTGCCCAGTCTTGTGCGCACGTGTGGAGAAGAGTTGCCATTGCAGCTGCTGCAACAACCAGTTTTCAATTTTGACTTGAACTATCTCTTGGCTAGGGTTTGGACTATCTGATCATCTATTGTTGGTGCACTATCCTTGGAGGAAGATGTGATACACCTTGTTTGGCTATCTAGCCTAGGGTTTGCTTCCGGAGTAATTCTCAGTGAAGGTTAAGGTGCTCGGAGGGTGGCTTCGGCCTATGGTTGGGTGAAAATAGTGATATTGTCAATGGTAAAATGAGCACAATCTTCTATATTCTAACATTTATTACATTTTATTAAAGTGGAGTCGCTAGGTGATATCCTGCAAGTTAGAAATGATAATAGAAATCTCACCAAGGTACAAACAAAATCTTACTAAAGATCGGACAATGGAGTCGCCAATGTTGGGACTTTTAATTGCTATGCACTTCTTTTATTTTTCTTCAATGGAGTCATCAGATGAGATCCTAAAAGGTTAACATATAAATCCAAAGTAATCTCATCAAATTATAAAGCAAATAGACTTACCAATGTATATGTCGTAGGGGACCCTTTGGTTTGAGAACCTTGTTTCCTGACAACAATGCCAAAAAATGTTACCGCCCAAATTAGCAATCCTAAAAGGTCTTAGATTGTTATGGGAGAAACACAAGGAATATGTGCCCAATGTCACCACAACACCTATCTTCTTCCCGTTCAAGCCCAACTCCCACTCTCGAAAGGCTTTGGGAGGCTTCTCTATTACACAACACAATCACCTTACCCAACCGATTAGTATATCAATTCCTTAAATGATGGGTTGTGGTGAAAGGGGTAGGAGTTAATTATTTTAATGCTCTCTGAAATGAAAGCTACTGCAGAAAATCGAATGACCAAACAACAAGCTAATCTTACCCTTACTGTTCAAAATAATGATGAAATGAAGTACAAGAGAGAAAGGGAATGTTGTTACCACTTTTTCGGATGAATAGATATGTGAGAACATTGACTAAAGTGGATGAAAATGAGTAATTTCCTTGTTTTCTTGTTAAATCAAACCTGCAAAACACAGTAAAATGTAGAAAACAACAAGGAAAATGACCTTTTTGGGCCTCCCACGAGTGAAAAAATGCACTAGATCGCTAGATCTGTGGGTAAGAAGGCTAGGGAAATAATACATAAGTGTTTATTAAGCCCAAGGACCTTCACATATGCAACCAATTTAATTTCCATCAAATTGGAAATTACTTTTGCAGATTTGGGGTTCAAATCCCCCCAGGGTCAAAGCCCAAAATTTGCTATAACCAAAGATTTGAATTTTTGTGCTGTAGTTATGTTCTTTGATGACCAAAAATAAAGATATACCAAGCAAATAAGATCTGAAATTTAAAAGAAAAGGGTTTAGGAAAGTAAAACTTACGAAATATACCCTTTAGTTGCGCTAACAAGGTGTAGACCTGAATGTTTCATTGGATGTTATAGTGCAGATTTGCACACTTTTTCTCACAAAAACCCTTGTAAAATATGTTAAATAAAGCAAATAACACAAGGGGATATTTATCTTGGGGTAGGGATAAATCCCACAAGGCAAAAACCCCAAGATCTACTAGCTTAATCAAGATAAAATTGAAACACAAAGCTAGGGTATGATTTTTTTTGTATTTTTTGTAATAAAAGATGATTGAAATTATTTCTAATTAAAATCGTTGAAGAAATTGAGAGATTTTTCTTACCTTTAATTATTACCTTACGATGTCTCTGGTTTGTGCGATTATGGCCCCACGAGATTAAGATTGGTCGAATAGATCTCTAGACAATTGGGTTTGGAGTGGAAGCACTATTACCCTCAATGCTAGAGATTTTATCGATAGATGGGTTCCTTATTGGATCTTGCTAGGAAAAATCCTCTACAATATGGTTTCCAAGATACCAATCAACTTGGGTTGAAGAGATAATAGACCACTTGGTTGAAGCTACTTCCAAAGGAGTTGGTCCAACAACTTGGGTGTATTACCCTTGGATCCCATAAAGAGAGTAAGGAGACGAAGGCCTATCTTCCTCTCTTGCATGTGACTATGTATCACCTCAATGGATTGATTGAATATATTCCAGAAGTCTCCTAAAGAACCCCGACCAATAACACAATTACAAATATCCAAGACCAAGAAAAACAAACATTACAACATATAATCCACAGTGACACAAGAGAATTGAGTTCTGTAAAATGACATTCTTATCTCACAAAGTTTTAACCACCCAAAATGAGAGGAGTAACTAGCCTTATATAGTTAAATTTGTAATGGATAGTTTCTAACTCCCTCATTAAAAATAGTATTCTTGGTTTGCACATCCACAATTAGTTGGAGGCTAAACCACTTGACAATATTTTTTTATTACATCAATCTTGGTAAAAAATGGGATAAATCCATCCAAAAATCACTTGACCAATTTATTTAGTGGAGGAAATAAACTTAGGGACATTTCCCCCTTGAGAAATGAGCATAACGACTATATTTTGTCCACATTAACTATTCTTCCTTACAACTGCTAGTTTGACTTGTCAAATCAATTAATGAGTAGTTGCAATTTGTCCCAAAGAGGATAATTTGGTCTTTTACTGGTTTAATTAACCACTTTGCTTGGAAATATAGCATCTTTGAATACAATTAATTATTTTGCATGTGGAGAAAGAATATTTGACTTGCCAAAATTATTCCAATGCTAGAATACCCCAAACATTCCACTCCTTGAACATTTGACCTTGTAAAATGTGCCCAACAATTTTGTAGAAGAAATGGGACGATTTTCCTTTGGGGAGACTCATATCCCTCAATATTTCATCAATGAAAATTCTGCAATATGGGTTTTTCTCGTGATTTTTTTTCTGGTCATTCTAAACCCATGTTGTATTTTTCCCTCAAGGAACCACTGCCTCAAAAGATGTGCACTGCATGAAAATAAGTGCATTGATGAAAACTTTTAATATTTCATCAATCACAATTTTGCAATATGGGTTTTGCTTGTGACTTTTTTCTGTTCATTTTGAACCCATGTTGTATTTTTTCCTTGGGGACCTCTGCATGAAAACACATGCACTACAAGAAAAAATGTGCAATGATGAAAATTTTGTGAGACTGCCATGTTGAGAACAAAAATGATAGTGCACCATGGCCAAGGTATGCCTATAGACTCAATATAAGATAACTAACTGGGAAGACATAGGTGTGCATGCCATGGACCACACTAGGCCCCACAAACTGAAATCACCCCTACATAAGACGTGTGGCTTCACCCAATCATGTGTCCCAATAGATCTTTGCCACAACCTCTAATCCTGTCAAGGATGTGAGATGGTGAGATGGGGACATAAGGGCACTGATCATGATCGGACTCAGTCTGGAAGTCCACTACAAAAATCATCCACTATGATTTACATGGCTTTAACTTGCATCCTTGGGCTTACAATGGTGTAGCCAAAAATGAAAACTCTAGGGTACCTCCTGGAGAGAAAACAAGAGGGAAAGTTGATCAAGTATATGAATGTCCAATGGTCAATCTTGGTGTGGAGAGAATCAACAACCAACCTAAGCAAGCGAAGATCAATAATCTACATACTAACTTCCCTTCTGAGTGTACCCATTAATCAAGGAGAAGAAAGAAGAACAAAAAATTCAAATTCAAATAGAAGTTTTTGAAAATAATAGTGAATTTGGAGAAATTAAGGAGAGTTAATAAAAAACTAAAATAATAATTACATGTGCATCCACTTAAACATTTTTTAATTTAATTATAGCCAATTTCCGTTCCTTAAACATTCATTTTGACAATAATATTTTATATTATATGGTATAACTACATATTGCTCTCATCTAATTAAGAGCTCTCCTATTCATTTATTTAGGGCGTCCTTCGCAAAATCTATTAAATTTGAAAAATCAAGTCAATGGATTTTATTGCATTGAAAATAAAATTTATAAATAACAATCATAATTAAATGAAGATAACTAATTGAAAAGTTAACCATAAAGGTTAATATAAAAGTTTGTAATGAGATTTTTTTTTGGAAAAAACTAGTTGAAAACTTGTTTTATTTATTAATAACAATGAGATATATTACATTTTGAAAAGTTAACCACAAAAGTTAATATAAAAATTTTTATTGAGATTTTTTTTGGAAAAAACTAATTGAAAACTTATTTTATTTATTTATTAATAACAATGAGATATATTACATTTTTCAAACCCTAATTTAGTACATGTAAAGTGTGTTATAAATAAATAAAACAATGAGATATATTATATTTTGAAAAGTTAATATAAGAGTTTTTATTGAAGTTTTTTTTGGAAAAAACTAAAAAAATTTATTGAGATTTTTTTTGGAAAAAACTAATTGAAAACTTGTTTTATTTATTTATTAATAACAATGAGATATATTACATTTTTCAAACCCTAATTTAGTACATGTAAAGTGTATTATAAATAAATAAAACAATGAGATATATTACATTTTGAAAAGTTAATATAAAAGTTTTTATTGAGGTTTTAAAAAAAAAAACTAATTGAAAACTTGTTTTATTTATTTATTAATAATAATGAGATATATTACATTTTTCAAACCCTAATTTAATACATGTAAAGTGTGTTATAAATGTAATTTCATAAATTAAAAAAAAATTATAATAAAAACAAAATATATAAATAATAATAAATTAAATCAATACATACTAATTTTAATTTTAAATATTTTAAACATTTAAAAATATTATAATAAAAATAAAATATATAAATAATAATAAATTAAATCAATACATACTAATTTTAATTTTAAATATTTTAAACATTCAAAAATATGTATATGTTCAATCTCTCTAAATTTTAAATATTTTAAACATTCAAAAATATGTATATGTTCAATTTCTCTAAATTTTAAATATTTTAAACATTCAAAAATATGTATATGTTCAATCTCTCTAAACATGTGAGATCTCACATGTATTTAAACTTATAAAATATTTAAATAAGAATGATTCTCTCTCTCAAAAAATATAAAGACACAAACATTAATTTTAGAATTCATAATCAATATGAATATTTATATACTTTACTCCATTCTATACTTAACTAGCATACATTCATGTTTTTTTTAAATAAAAAGATTGTAATATCTTATAATGTCATCACAATAATATATGTCTAAAAAAAATCCCCAAAACTTGCTACTTGTTCTTTCAAATAGATGGAAACTAGAATAGGTGGTTGAGAGTCTTGATGTTTGGACATAAGCAAAAAACCACCACCTGTTTTGCCAAATAGATGGAAACCATAACAGGTGGCTTGGAGTCTTGGAGTCTGAACAATTTGAATTCCTACAATGATTTTGAGAATGATAATGCATAATAAAAACAAAAAGTAACACAACGGATCTAGACAGTGGGTGAACCCGAATTTTCTTTGTTTCCATGATTTTGCCAGGTGGGAGCGAAGACGAACGACTGTGCACATGTCATACATTTTCTTTTGTCTAACATGTCCGAGAGAGAATCAAACAACAAGTCTAAGCGGCTGATGAGCATGGTATGCCTGTGAAGCTGCTCTTCCATGTCCCAACGTATATCAAAGATGAGGGCCAAGTGTTTTGGTGTGAGGCGGCATGAAGAACTCGAACCCTGGTCCACAGGATGGCCTTCATGAGGGGGAATCCTTGCATGGAGCACCTCCAGTGGGACTTCTTCTCCAATTACGCAGGTATCCCAATCCAAAGCAGCGAGAGTGGCAGGGGTGGACCGACCAAGAGGGGAAGGAGAGACTTGGGGGTTAGGAACCATGTACATGAGAGAAGCCGGTGGAATTTCAATCGAGAAAGGAGGAGTTTCTTCCTCAACAATAGCCATGGGAGGTTCTTACAACACTCTATTTTGGTCCAAGGAGGGGGCAGTGTGACATAAGAATTAACAAGACGGACCAGAGAAGTCGACTGTGAATGGGAGAGGTGAAGCCTTCGCTTCTTGGAAACAAAATTGTAGTAGGAAGGCCCTCTCTTGGGCTTGCCTAATTCCTGGGGAATGACTGGGTGAGTAAGCATGAAGTCTAACAGGAGCAAAGCTTGCGAGTAGGGGAGGATGAAAATTGGACAAGCATATGACAAGAACTATTCTAAAAACAAATGTAAAGAACTAATGTGTACCTGCTGTAAATGGTGAGGCGTTGGAGGAGTTGAAAGGATCAGACTCGTGTGCATCGTACCCATCCCGACCCGTCATCGTTGTTGTTCGGAGGAAGCCATTAAACTAGAGCCTGTGCGTCGTCGCACCAACGCGTATGAGCAGTGAATGCCGCTCATCCTACGATGTAGTGAGGAGAGGGTGACGATGTGTGCATTTAAGTCCTTAATGTGCATGTTTTCCACATGTCACCCCATCTGAGAAGCATACACTCATGTTAATTTAGAAATGTTTAAAATAACGAAAAATGAAATTGACACTTAAACTTTAATATATAGATGAATATTTGCTATTAATTTTTTAAAGAATTTTTTTAGTTGTATGTATGTTTGTTTTTTAAAATTAAAAAAAATAGATAGAAGATTAATAATTCTATTATCTCTAAATGTTAATATCCAATTTTTTTAATTCATAAACCATGTCTTTCCCTAAAAAACTTTTCCTTAATGTACCCAATCTATAATTTATTTAGTATAAATAACATTAAATACATCACCATAAACCAACTCCTTGAAATTGTTTTCATTGTTAAAACATATTTTTTTTTAATCTTGAGACCATTTTAACCCTAGTCCTTCTTAAAACAAACTAATAAATATATGAATTTTTGAAACAAAATTTGTTTATATACATATACACCTAAACTATGCATTAAACAATTTTAATAACTAATAAATATATATATCAAATTATTAAACAATCTTATAACTAATATATATAAACCAAAGGTCATCTCCATTTTCCTATTTGTTCCTATTTTGAAGGTGTTACAAAAATATTCCCTTGAGGACCATTATCATTAGGTCTCTTTTAATCGATTTATATGCAATCATGTTATGGAAAACAAGGTTTGCTAATGGTTAGGAAGTCAAAAATTAACCAAAGACCAAGTTAAATTTAGAAGAAATCATTTAATACTAGGATACTTAATTAATCTTAACATTACTGTGAAAAAGGGTTGAAATAATAAAATCAATCTCCAATTTTAGAAATTTTTTTGATGTGTTCTATAGAAATTACTTATAAAAGATATTAAAATGTCTAAATATATTGTTAGTAAGAATTGTTGTGATAAGTTTGCATGACAAAGTAATTGATAAATTCAGCAATAATGAGGATTGGTCAAAACAAGTCATTTGTATTATATAAATTAAAACAAGTCATTTTTTTTCCTATCTTTTTTGGTCTTTATATTTACAAGTTAAAGATATGTTTCGAAGAACAAGGTTTTGTTGGCACAACTTTGGTTGAATGGTCATAGTCCTTCTTCTTTAAAATGACAACATTGTCAACATTGTTGTTTTTGTGAGATATCCCTCTATTTTTGACAAGTCACTAGCTTATCGACCATTTAAGTTAATTCCTAAATACAATTTTTTTTTAAAAAGTTCTATACATACACTATTATAATTGATTCATACTATTCACACAACTTTAATTGATTGATTAAATATACTATTCATATAATTTTAATTGATTAATTAATATACATATGGAGTAATACACATACTCCTAAGTGGACTTAATGATTAAAAACATCTATTTTCTTTTAAGAAGTCACAAGTTCAAATAGAAAATCTCATACACTAATCAACAATTTGACAATTTGAAAATCGATAACTAACTTCTTCAACAAAATACCATTCTTAATATAAATAATTATATTTAATACTTCCTTCCCCTTTTATATCATTCTTAATAATTTTTTAATAATTAAGTTTTACATATAAAATTTAAGGCTCAAATTTCAACCTTAAATATAGGTACATTTTAAAACTTATCACCCGAATTAAAATTTAAATTACGCTAAGTTCAAATATCGAGATGTGTAAGATCATTTTTATTTTATTACCTTTGAAACATTAGGGTGACTCACATCGAATCCACTTAAACCTCAAGGTTATGGTTGTACAATATCATTGTTTATGGCTTTGATAATTCAATATCTTGAAACAATTCTAACTAAAATTTTATAAATGTAATAACTTCAACGAATATAGTGAATTTCAACAATACTCATTCTCAGTGACCTAATCAACTTTCAACCTTTTCACAAGTCTATCTAGATATTATTAATGATAATAACTTATCAATATAATTAATTAATTACCAACTAAAGTCTTTCAACCCTTCTAACTAGAATTGATCAACGTAATAATTCAATAACTTAGTGGATTATAAATTTTATAATAATTTTTTTTTTACTTAAATTTAATTTATATTAAACTTTAATAATTTATTGTATATAATACAAATTAATATATACAAGTTTAAATCTAGAGGGTAGGGTATGTATATCCTTTGTAGACTTTATGTCATGGGTTTAGCGGGCCTGCAAAATCACTTGACGCTTCTAGTCACCGTGTGACACCGTAATTGTTCGTTTATCAACAAAGCTACAATAACTTACTTGATTCGGACTACGCTTACATCTTATATTTGTTTATTACTTATGTTATGTGTGTTTCTTATATACTTAGCATCATGCAACAGTAAAGAGAACAACCATACACAAGTGAAACGAAGCTTTGCACATGGGCGGCCAAACTAGCCTAACACCCGAAACCTTTATAATAGAGAACAATAGTGCGTCAAGCTAAAACTCGTTCCACACTAAGAAATAGTTTCACAATTACAACAGGATCACCAAGCTGCCCTTGGGCACTCCTTCTTCGTCACCTTGGCCAAAGACCGAAAAGCCTCAGTCTCTTCGTGCTTCCTTGCCTCAGTGCCTGTGGTTCGCTACAAACTTCCTTTGTTCCTCCCCTTGCTCGGTCCAGACTTCCCCTCAGCTCAACTTCTCCCTTTCGCACGGTTCAGTCTTGCCTTAGTCGAATTTTTCTTATCACTTCGACCTAGACAACGCGCCATGATCGAATGATTCATCCAGATTGCTCGAACTTGCTTGATAGAACTCGTTCCAGTGAACTTGTCTCCAAACTTGTCTTCTTTCCAAATGGGCACTCCCTTGGTTAAATAGGTGCTCTCCTCCTTCAATGGCTGTGTTCATTCAACAACTTGGGACACCACCTTTGGTTACACTTGAGCTGACTTCTTAACTGGGTGCGCGCCCCTTCGGTGGGCACTCATCGCGGTCTGTCCGTCACGTCTTGCCTTTGTCATGGGGACGTGCCCCTTCATCATGCTCTACCCATACTTGGCCAATTCCTCATATTCTGTCTTGGGTGCCCAAGTCAAGCACGCGTCCGCATCACCAGTCCATTTCTTGGCTTGGCATCCACAACACGTGTGGCTGTTGGGAAACTTCCCTTGGCGCGCGCCCAAGGCCAGGAGTGTTTCCAACTTTCATTTAGTTGACTCCCCCTTGGTGTTCCCAAGGATTCCAATCTACTCAACTTATCGTTTCACATGTCCGGTCAGTTGGGTGCTTTCGTAGTCGGCGCATGCCCAAGGCCAGGAGTGTTTCCAACTTTCGTTTGGTTGACTCCCCCTTGGTGTTCTCAAGGTTTCCAATCTACTCAAATCGTCATTTCACATGTCCGGTCAGTTGGGTGCTTTCGTAGCCGGCACGCCCACTTGTCTAACCTTTTGTCTTTGATGAGGGCACCCATGTCCACCATGGGGTGCTCACTTACCAGTGTCGTCCGTTAAGTCTTCGCACTCAAATTCTTTCGCAAGTCATGGCATGGCGAAGTCATCTTTGGCACGACAACGTTCCCAAAGACTCCAACTTCGCTATAAAGTGACCGAGCATCCACTGACTCACCTGGTTCACATGTCTTGGTTGAGGAGGGAGCACACGCACCCAGGTCCAGTCCTGAGGTGTGACATGCTCCCCCACTCAATTTTTTTTCGTCCTCGACAATCCCAACATGGTCCAACTATTGTGACCACCAATGACGATCGTTCTCCCGAAGTGACCCTCGTCAAGGACTTGGATCTTCATGACATACTCCACATCCATACTTCAATCAATGTGTCCATGGCTCAGTGCAATGGTACCTCTCATGACTTGGACTATTTGGGTAGTTAATCCAACCATCACACACAATTCAAGAGAATGTGTTTTGCCACTTCCAAACCAATCTTTTATGTCTGCGTTTTTGTCTTCATGATCCCTTCCAACTACCGATATATTCATTGTACTGTGCCACTTTCATGTCACTTGGGTTGCATTTCCTCTCCATGGCAATGTGCCCATGCCCCATTGTTATTCAGTACACAGTGTAAGCCCAGTAGCCTCCTCCTTGGCTACGAGAAAACGTAGTGTCCAATTTATGCTCGTTTCTCAAGTATCTTAAACTCATCCTTATTTCTTTCGGCGAACAACCTAACTTCTCAAGTTTCTCTGTTGTCAATTGAAAGTTGTAAATTTCCATTTCCTTCCTGCATAAGTTCACGATTTCCACTGGATCTCCGTCCTCCATGCCAACTTCTTCTGATTCGTCTACCAAGCTAGAACTGTTGGATGCCTCTGCACCATGCTCAACTCTTTCCCTTGGTTCGAATGCCCCAAGTGAGGATAAGGACTGTCTTTCACAACACTCCTTGTTTTCAAATGCTTCTTTTCGAATGTCTGGTTCATTTTCCTCCACAAGAGTGGCAACAGATTCTTCTACCTTTCCATATTGCAAAGTCTCTTGAACTTGTCTTCGGTCCATCCTCCCAACAATGTGCCTTATTTAGTTCTCTATGCTCGCTAAACCTTGCCTATTTTCACCCACGATACTTTAGCCAAACTTGTGCAAACCCATTTCTGCCTGTTGCGTCATATGAGGGGGATTACCCTCTTGCTTGAACTCCCCAATCATATGTTAAATTTTTAATTAAATAAAGTACCAAGGAAAGTGTTTCTCTTCCCTAGGTGCCTAAGGGGTGAGAAAGTGCCTAATGTGGGCCCTAGTCATTTAATTTGTGAGATGCAAATTAAAAGGTGACTTTATGACTAAAGTGAGGGTGAGT
>ML786365.1:70843-86946 GCA_009831015.1 Picea engelmannii | reverse complement strand
ATTATGGTTTGGACTATCAGAGAGGAGATGGAGTTCGTCTGGTTGGTTATACAGACTCGGATTGGGCAGGATGTGTCAGTGATAGGAAAAGCACTTCAGGGTGCTGTTTTGGATTGGGATCAACAGTTGTGTCTTGGTTCAGTAGGAAACAAAATTCAGTGGCTTTGAGTTCTGCAGAGGCTAAGTATATGGCGGCCAATCAGGCCAATTGTGAGGCCCTTTGGCTTCACAAGATGCTGGTGGGATTGTTCGGTGTGCAGTTGAGGCCTACTGTGATTTACTGTGATAATCAAAGTTGCATTAAACTCTTGGAGAATCCAGTTTTTCATGACCAGTCTAAGCATATCGAGATTCAATATCACTTCATCCGTGATTATGTTCAGAGAGGAGCTGTGGAGCTACAGTACATATCTACAGAGGAGCAGGTTGCAGACATACTCACCAAGGCATTGGGCAGAGGCAAGTTTGTATTTTTCAGGGACAAGCTTGGAGTGGTGAGTAACACTTTCCTCGGTATGAGGGAGTGTTAAATTTTTAATTAAATAAAATACCAAGGCAAGTGTTTCTCTTCCCTAGGCGCCTAAGAGGTGAGAAAGTGCCTAATGTGGGCCCTAGTCATTTAATTTGTGAGATGCAAATTAAAAGGTGACTTTATGACTAAAGTGAGGGTGAGTGAAGAGACATTTGATCTTAGCCACTCATCTAATCCAATCTCCACCGTTGGATTAAGAAACTCCTCACCTTCCCTCATGAGGTCGATTAAGACAAGGGGGCGCACCCATTGTTGGGTTGTTCATGCATTCTTGTTGAGAGAGCAAGAGAGAGCAAGAGAGAGGTCGAGCTTGAGAAGAGAGACAACATTTGTAGGAGGAGAGCACACATCCCAAGACAAAAAACAGGCACGAATTTCAAGGCAACAGACAAGAAGGAAGAACAGGCCGTACAATACGGATTTGAAGAGGCCGTACAACCATTAATGTGCACAATTTTCGAGGGAAACAACAAGAAGTTATTCTGAGAGTATTGGCACACATTCCAAGGTTGCCTTACAGTGTTTTTCAAGCACAAAAATCGAGGAAGGTGTTGGGCACGATTTTCTAGGCAAAAAAATCCGTACAGTCTTTACGGACTTGCACATAATTCAAGGGGTTGTACTGTTATAAATTCTGGGCACATTTTTCAAGGTATTGGCATGTTTTTCAATGCATTTGTATTGCTGGGTTTTCTGTACAGTCTTGGCAGAATTTTTGGGCACTAAATTTGAGGACAATCCGTACAACATTCATTACTGGGACAACCGTATAGTGTACGGATTTCTGAGACAGAAATCGAGAAGCTTTTCCGGACAGTTCTGAAGGGGTCTTTGCTGAGCAAGAAGACTGAGATAAGTTTGTGTTTAAATTTCTGTAGATGAATATGCTGTAAAAGAATTTCTCAGAAGCCCATAAATAATAAAAATCCCTCTCTCACTGGTTTTCCCCTTGTGGGTTTTTCCAGGGTCGATGTTAGACCAAAAATTCCTGTGTCTATAATTTTCTGAGTTTTGCATACTGCTGAGATTTTATTTCTGCATTGAAAACGATGTTCATAATCCTCATGTTTCAGTTCTGAAGTTTATTTTCTGCTAAATTTTTATACGCTGATATAAAACTAGGTTTGGGCATTTAACATTGGCTGAAAAATTAGCGAGACTAAAACTAGGTTGGGGTATGAAAAATTAACATTATACGAATTGCATAAATCCTCAGTTTCCTTCCAAGCCTGCTCTTTCTTGTCATAGGCATGCTTGATGATATCCCAGCTTCGTCAAAGAATACAAGTGATCTTCAGATATCATAGGGAAGGCTTGAGCAATTTAGAATAAGTCTTGCCCCAAGATCACCGTGTGATCATCTAATGGGACAACCACCAAATCCAATTTTCCAAACCAATATCCAATTCTCACAGGTGCTGAACAAATTAACCCCTTTGCTTGCTTCACTGTCGAGTTAACTTCTTTGTACCGACCTGTGCCAACCTTCGTTTCGCAGCGAAGTGACTTCACAGTTGCTTCCCCAACGAAGCTATGTGTTGAACTAGTGTCCACAAGTGTTGCAACCTTTCGTCCGACAATTGTCGCGTTCACAAAACGAAGACCTACCTCATCTTGGATTTGCGAAGCATCCTTTCTCTCTTCTTTGTCTTGCATGAAATCCATTAGCATGCTCAATGCCTTCAATGTTTCATTTGAAGGTGGTTGAGGTCGAGTTGTTTCCATCAGAACTCCAGGCTTTCGTTTTCTCCATCCACAACTTCACTTGGCTGGGTCGACTGACTTTCCTTCGTTTCTGTTGGACAGTCTCTCATGCCATGGTTTGTTGTACAAAAAACCTTGCCAACGATCACACCTTCTGGTTGCTACTCTTGCTGTTCTTCTATTACAACAATTTTTCTTGTTTCACACCAAGTGCTCCCCTCCACAGTCGCACTAGGTAACGAACATGGTTATGCGATGGAAGTGAACCTCGCCTAAGATCCAACCCCGCCTTGGTCGAATTCGTCAAGTCCATCTCGGCCTCCCTTCTCTTCTTTGGACATTACTTAGTGAAGTGGTTTCGCTGGAAAATGTCACATACGATAGTTCATATGTCCACGGAAAGATCTAGTTGAACCATGAAGAGTGTGCGTTCAGGCACAACCTCCTCCTATGTGGACAAGTCTTCCATGACTTGGCAATTGCCATCTTTCCTCAAGAAAGTCTTCATTTGATCATTCAACGAATGACATCGTGAAGTGATCCTCTAGAGCCTCTCAAGATTTTGGCATGTTGTCTCCATGTCTGTCTGACATTCTTCCTCATGATTCGATCTCTTCTCTTCCTTGGACAAATCCTTCGTCAAACATAAACTATTGCTTTCTCTTGCTTCATGTTTGCTTCTCACCAAAATTTCCTTGGACTATTCATCGGTTTCAAGCCTATGAACTTCCTCTTTTTCCATCGTTTCGGTGATCCCCCGTCTTTGGCAGGTTGTTTTTGCACGAAAATTCTTAATCGAATCCCGTGTTTCCATTTTCTGCCCTTTGTCTTCCCGTGTTTTGTTTTTGCTACTGTCACAATTGTCTTCAATGAACTATTCGAATGCCAAAACGCCCAGAAAACCAAAATTGTCACCAAACCCAAACCTTCACTACTGCTTAAGTAGGGTACTCAATGAGCTTGCCAGAAACTTCACAATTTGTTTCTCTAATACCAACTGTCACAGAAGTGGAAGTCGTGAAGAGATTCACCAACTCTTCAAAATTGCTTCAACGATTTGCTGTTAAGCCTGCTCTGATACCACATGTCACAGGCTTGGCGAGCCCACGATCAGGCGACATAATCACCCGATGCTCTCAGTGACCGTACGACACCACAATCGTTCGTTTATCAACAAAGCTACAATAACTTACTTGATTCAGACTACACATACGTCTTATTTTCATTTATTACTTATGTTATGTGCGTTTCTTATGTACTTAGCATCATGCAACAATAAAGAGAACAACCATACACAAGTAAAACGAAGCTTTGCACATGGGCGGCCAAACCGACCTAACACCTGAAACCTTTATAATAGAGAATAGCAGTGCGTCGAGCTAAAAATCGTGCCGCACAAAGAAAGAGTTTCACAAGTACAACAGAATCACCAAGCTTCCCTTAGGTGCTCCTTTTTCGTCACCTTGGCCAAATACCGAAAAATCTCCTTCTCTTCATGCTTCCTTGCCTCAGTTCATGCGGTTCGCTACAAACTTCTTCTGTTCTTCCCCTTGCTTGGTGCAGACTTCCCCTCGGCTCAACTTCCCCCTTTCGCACATTTAAGTTTTGCCTTAGCCAAATTTTCCTTGTCACTTCGACCTAGCCAATACACCCTTATCGAATGACTCAACCAGATTGCTTGAACTTGCTTGATAAAACTTGTTACACCAATGCCCTCTTACTAGTAACTAAAGATAGGGTGTTTGCGTGAGTCGGACGATCAACAAGTAGATCGCCTAAATTCATTCCGGAATAACTTGGCTACGCCCTCTACAGTTGCTGCATAGAATCTCATGCATATGTTAATGTGCATTGTGTGCGCACGGCCTATGAAAAGTCTTGAAATTATATTCTTTATATTTCAATTTATTATAACGGATTTGTCAAAAGAAGTTAGGCCAAAATAAAACATAGTTCTTAGAGGCTTTGACTCATAGACAAGCTGTATGCAATCTGTTAAAATAAACGAAATAAATTAAACCTAATCAACCAGTAGTTATGTTGATATGAATCTCATACACTAGACGGTATTATTGTAAATTCTGGTTTATATAATTTGGTTTCTTGTCTAGAATTAAAACTGAAATGAAATTCCGCAATCGAATTATCGTAAATAATTTGGAACCATTGTCGAGCAGATTAAGAGAGACTGTCAATGTTTTACCCTCATCTATTTCCAAATTAAGCCAACAATTTGTTACCGCAGTGCAGGTCCAACTCACAAATAGTAATGCTCATAGGTCAAATAGTCGTGACGAAGACAATCCAATAATAGAATCCATCTTTATTTTCAACTTTTTCTTTTATAGCTAAAACGATATTTTACACGTAATGTTCACATCCAAAATTAGAAATTAAAATTCCATGAAAATATTTAGTGTTTTGTTTTATTGAATGAAATTTCCAATTAACTCAATAGCTTACCTTTTTTAGTTTGCTTTTGCAACTTAATTATGACTTTTTCTATCACGTTTTATTACAGTATAGTTCTCATGAAATTATCTTTTTCCATTAATTTAATTTGTTTAAATTACAACCTGCACATCATAAATCAACTCATTTTTTAGTTATGTTTTAAATTAAATTTTCACTGTTACTAAGTAATCATATTTTGTCTTTTTTAATAATTTTCTATTTTTTAATTTCATAATATATTTTAACATTTTTACTATATGATAATTTCTAAGCATCTTTTATTTGTATCTCGCTCTTAGATTATTTCTCACTTTTACTTTTACATAGTCATTCTGAATTTTATAAGAATGCTAACGGTGCAATACATGCTATGCCCTTCAGGACATACTTGCATACTCCAAGGGTTCCATGCATAATTCCCTTCAAGCATTTGACCTTGAGCATTGGGAAGAGTGGCACAACTGTAAAAACTCTGTTAAATCCGATTGTTGCCCCTATTTTTGAGACTACTGTATGTTGAGGTATAATGCTTTCACTTCACTAAACCTTTTCATGTCAAGATTATCATTAATCATTTCAATTTCACAATACAAAACTATCAAATAAGTGCTACTCCCTAACTCAATCCAGAATCCCAAAATCTTGTCGATGATACCCGCATCAATGTTTCCTTAAATTCTCTCACTCAGGAAATTGTTAGTAGCATCTGTAACATATATATACAATAATATCTCATGTAATCATCAAATGACTAGTCCTCATTATTCAATCAATCATTGAAATGAATATTCATCAAAGCTTCTCATGCAAGTGTTTTTAAATCCTTTCACATTTTAATCTAAATGATCCAATTCAAATTGAATTTGAATAGTATAATAAAATTTATTATCTCAGTCTTTTTTGAACAAACACCCTTAAAAAATAAATTAGTTTTATAAAAGTAATAAGGTAAAACGGGGCACTACAACTAAGAATTCTCAAATATTTATGTTCTATCTATAGTATCCCAATAAACACATATAAGAAAAATGTTATGATCATCAATTGCATGAAAACTAGCTACTCCAATTTTGTATATGATATTAAAAGCTCAAATAAGTTTAATTTGTACAAGAATAATAGTCCTGACCTCCACCACAAGCTCAATTATATATATAGTGTTGATAAAAATATTGATGGAGTATGAAAAACCTATTTTGGTCTTAAGAACAACTGAAAAGAAACATATTTTTAATTTACTATGAAGAAAATAAGGTCCTATTTAACACCTATATTATTTTGTTTATCTTATATAGATCTGAAGTTTGGAATTGCAACTTTTGGTCTTAAGAACAACTGAAAAGAAACATACTTTTAATTTATTATGAAGAAAATAAGGTCCTATTTAACACCTATATTATTTTGTTTATCTTATATAGATCTGAAGTTTGGAATTGCAACATTTTTAGGAATCCTATAGAAAAGTCAAACAAATTTAGAAGAATTTTATAATATATAATCTTAAGAAGTCTAAAATTAATACACACTATCCAATTATCCTCTTAGAGTCTTGGCTTCGATCACTTGATATAAAGGCTACAATTAGGTAATTGATTTCGTACAAGAACAAGAGAATTAACATGAATAATATATAGCTTCCTAGCATTGCTTCGTAATAAAATCCACACAAAGAGTGGAATTAAGATTTCAATGTTGATTAAAACTATTGGGAATATAAGGGAGAAATTTCTATAAAATATTGATGGCATCATAAAGTTGAAACCAAGAAATATAGAAGAAGAGGAAGTTCAAGTACTTCAAAGATATCAAAATTTCTAATATAGTTGGTTTAAAAAATAAAATCAACATTACTAAAATAAGAATAAAATCTTATGAATTTCATATTTAAACTAGGCATTGGATAAAACCTAAAACACACAGGGAACAATAATATGTAATCTTCCTGATACTAATAAAGTGGAGGATGAAAAATAATTTCTCTTAAAATTTCATGTCTATACATGTAGTAGGTATCAATTTCAAAATATTTGTAACATTGTAAATAATAATCATCATAAAAATATCATGTCATCATTATTGAATATAAAAAATGAATAATATAAAGTTGATCTATGAACAATAAACATCCTAAAAAAATCATAGCATCACTCTTGAATATCAAATCATTATTAAGTGAATGAAATAAAGTTCAACTAAAAATTATGAGAATAAAACAAATAAAACAAAAAAAAAAATCATGATATAATCTTTGTAGTTCTTTGTGAACATTTAAAATGAAATAAAGTTATAAATAGACTAAAAACATTATTTTTTCTATAAGTAATTTAAGCTGTGAATATAAACATATAAATATATATTTTGATGTATAAGATATATATTAATATAAACAATATAATATTTAAACATATAATATTTAAAAAATAAAATTATTTTTAACTATACTAAATTTATAAAATGTTGTTTCTTTAAAATTTTTATTAAAATTCATCTTACAATGTTTATATAATTTGTCTTTAAGCTTTGTAATGAATTTTCTTAATAATCTACTTGCTCTTCATCACCTTCTCTCTATTTTGTAGTCCTTCCCACTACCTTTTTAGAACTTGCTCTTCATCACCTTCTCTCTATTTTGTAGTCCTTTCCACTACATTTTTAGAACCAAGTGTTTCTCTCCTTCCTCAACTTATTCTTTCCTCTCTCCTTTTCAATAACACATATGCAATGTTTCATTTTCAATTAAAAAAAATGCTTTTTACATGTTTTTCATTTTCAATTGCAACCTAATCATTCACATAGAGAGTTTTACTTTCAACTACAACAAAACTATATTATTTATATGCTTAAATTTAGTGGCTCAAAAGCTGTCCTAATGTTGTTCATGTACTTTCATTGACTTGCTAAATGAACACATCACAAACAAAAGTAACAATGGCAATTATTTTTCTATATATATTTTGCATTTCTATTAAGAAGCAATTGTCCTCTTTATTTTCCAACGCACTTGTATTGAACATAAATTATTGTTTTTTTTTTTCTATATTAAAATTATAGTGTATGGATATTTATATATTTCATTTCCTTCTTATTTACTTAGATCACTTGCATATATCCATCATGTTAACTTAGGGATATTAAGCACGTGGAAGGATAAAAAGCTTTATGGAGTTAGCAATAAAGGGATTTAGTTAAAAACCATAAAACCTTTCCGTGTTGTACCTATTTATATTTTATTAGTCCCCGCTTTAAAGCAACAACCACTATTAGGGATTCTTTGATAAAGCTTCTTCAACCGAGCTCCTTTTAATCACACTATCCATTGAGACAAATCTAAATTACATTTTCTTCCGTGTCTGTTTCTTCATTTGCTAGGAAAACCATTACAACCTACATGTAACCAAGAAATGAGTAATACTTAATACAATAAGAATCCAACAATAGGAGCGGGAGGAACAATAGGGAGCAGAGTAATACGACCTGCGTTAGATGATCCATTTGGTTTACATGCATATGAGGGTTTATCACTGAGAACATATTTGCACTATGGAAGGGGAACCGTTTGAAGAAACCAACAAGTTCTGCATAGGAGGAAAATCATCCTAGGATCCCAATGCAATACAATGCATATGGAATGCCTAAAATCAAAAGCCTTGGCACAGTGTAAGTATGTTCACTATATTATGATAAAAAATCGATTTAAGGTAGATGTTTTTTCATTCAAGGTAGATGTTTTTTTAGTATGCTTTTGTATTTTGAAAGGAAACCTATAACATTGATAACTTGGATTATTTATTTATTATTGAACAAAAAATTCAATTTTGTATGTAAGCCCACTAGCCTGGTTTCTTTGATCCTTATGCTTCGTACATAGAGCTATAATATAAAATTGCACACACAAAGCACTCACACAATATTATTATTACATACTCAAACTCAAGATACAATACACATATAATAGTGCTATCGGATCCAATTTATTTTAAACTTGGAGATAGAGGTTGAGAGAATATGTCAACAATCTCCAACAAACTCAAACCTATTCTAATGTAAGCATTAATTCTAACACCCTCCCTTAATTCTTACATCAGAAAGAAAAATACTTCAATCATATATTACAAACAAAATTTGATCTCTGTATGATCTGGTCTTCATCAACATTTCTATCTACTTCTGAACTCTAGTAGACTATGTTTCTCCACAACTATTCATTCTGAGCTGCCACTTGATCATTCATTGAAGATACAATTGCTTCTGATCATCGATGACATATTTGTAATGACGATCGATTATTGACATACTTACATATGTTAAAGTCCATAGCTTGTTGTATTTGACAGAAAATCAGTGTAGATACTGAATCATTCTATTGACATGCTCCCATATGTCAATGTACATAGCACAATGTATTCGCCAATTATATAGAAGAGCATTCTGGATACTAAATGTATCCAACATTAAATCTTACAAAGTGACTTATTTCACACAAGCTTACAAACACACAAGAATCACTACTATAACCAATAACTATCTTCTAGAAAAGTATGAGAGGCTCTGTACTGAGTTCATTATCACTGTCAAAATTTGGTGAGTCTTCCAAGATGACATTTGGTGAGTCTTCAAAGATGGCATTGGCGAGTCTTCAGAAAAAGCTATATTGGCTGATTCTTTTAGTTTTCCATTTAAAAGATCTCTGGAACGAATTTTGCAGTTCAATCTTGTATGTCCATGTTTTCGGTAGTAGAAGCATTCAAATGAACTTTTGTTTTTATTCATTCTTCCTTTGGAAAATAATGCAATTTCGGTTTGTGAGACAACTTCTTTGTCTCCTTCTTTGATCCTCTTTTCTTCAACTAAAAGCACTACTATCATTTCATCGAGTGTTCAAGAGGACAACTGACTTAAAGTAAAAGCAACATTATCATAATTTGAAGATAGACTATTTAATAAAATTGCCTTTGCATCTTCATCCTCTATTGTAGCACCAATTTCAACCAACTGCCTTATAAGTGACTTTAGATTATTTATGTGACTAGACAAAGATGTATCTTCATACATGTTAAGTTTAAATAGTTGTAACTTTAAGGAAAATTTTGCATTTACAACTCTTTCGCCAAATAACTTACTCAATTGGTCCCATATTTCTTTAGATGATTTTTCTAAATCTATGAAATGTAGATATTTGAGAGGGACAGTCCAATAATAGACTTATCTTTAACCTCCTTTCTCCCCCATTCAATTAATTGTTTGACATCCACTGATGCCAATTATGTTCCCTTTACTATACTCTATAAATTCTTATGCATCAATTGCATTTGAATCTTTACTTTCCAAGTATGAAAATTAAGGCCATCAAATTTTTCCAAAGCTACATACTCCATGTTCAAAAGAAACTGATCTTCAAAGAAATGATTACCTCATGCAATAGCAAAACCAACAATGACTTCCCCCTCTCGCTAGGATCCCCACATACAAACAAAAATATGGTGCACCATTTCCTTTGATAGCGAACTATCCTACAGAACAATGACTAACAAAACACTCTCATGCTGCTAACATATCACAATTCATTTGCAATACAACCTGAGGAAATAGACACAATGGCCCAGGAAGTGTTCTTGAACATAAGTCTGAGAATGATCCTGCTGATTGCATGCTCATGTGCGACTGATCTTCGGCATCTAAATGAACATTCAACGAGAGTCTGGCGATATGGAAGAAATAAGCCACACATTTATAAGATCAATCACATATTTATAAGTGGGTATATGTATAAATGATCTTTGGCATTCAAATGACCCTCGTCAACCAAATCTTGTGGAGGATGGTGGGCGGCTTCACCACATTCTTGACGTATCCATAAAAAACTCACAGAACCAATAATACATAAAACAACATGACACTTACATATTTTGGGCTCTCCTGTGAAGGAATCACACCCAGATCTATTGAGCTACTGGGTCTAATACCAAGATAAAATTGCACACACAAGGCACTCACACAATATTATTATTACATACTCAAACTCAAGATACAATACACTTATACAAGTGTTGTCAATCCAACTTATTCTAAACTTGGAGATAGAGGTCAAGAGAATATCTCAACAATCTCCAACAAACCCAAACCAATTCTAATGTAAGCATTAATTCTAACACTATATCGTCGAGGCTAATTTATGAATGAGTTTGAGATCACATGGTTTAGGGAGGAAACACAAAAATAAAAGCAATCGAAGAGTAAGCAGAGGTGGTTGCAGATCCAGTGCCTATAGTAGTGCATACCTGCCATAGCAAAACACAACTCTTCTTTAGATGCCTATCTTCTATAGAATATAATGACTATCTATAATGGATGCAACCATCTATCTGTTTCCATTTTGGAAAAGTAGGAATACCACCTATGTATGATAGCCTAAAGGTCTTCATTACTATTAGCTACTAGGTTTCTCATTAATGTATTGTGTTCTCCCAATACAACCTCTAGTTTACAATGTTAATTGGCAAATATTTGTTGCAACACTAAACGATTCGTTGTCTTGCATATTCTAGAACAAGCCCAACAAGAACTAGGATATGATAATATGATTAAATACGATAACTATCCAATTAAGAAAATGACCCATTTTAGGATATTGCATATTCTCTGATATTGGTGACCTCGTTAGCTTCTACTGGCATGCCTTATATTATCACTAAGAAATCTGTGAGAATAACATTATATTCAACACATCATGTTACTATTGAAATGTGTCTAGGTTTGATTATAGGAAAATCTCAACGTTGATACTGATCAGGAAAAAATTTGGATCAAAACTACATGTTAGCGTTGTTAAGGAACTATAGGATAAAATTTGTGAGCACCATGTAAAACCTTAACATTGTTAAGAAACAACAATGGGATTATAAAACGTCCCCGAGGTGTAGGACAGTCGGTGACAAAGTGTGTTGTTAAGGCACTCTGTGATGTTAAAGTCACCGGTTTGAAACCTGCAGGGACAAAAAATCCAACCATGTTAAGGGTTGGTGTGGCTCAGGCCGGGTGCGATCCCCGGGTGATTTTGGCAGCTTAGATGCCCCCGAGTCATGGTTTCTTAGCCATAGGTTAGTCTCACATGTCACGGACAAACTAACAAACAAAAAAAAAACAATGGGATTATAAATATTATCGCCATTAATGGAAAAATGACGGTGTTCCTATAAATTCCATCAGTAAAAGAATTTCAAATTGACTAGAAATGTTACTCAATCCATTTATTGATTACAGTGATATTCACTCTGTAAATAGTTGGAGAAGAATGTTGTAAGTGGGTTACTATTTTTTTTTAAGAAACAATTCAAAGAGAATATGGTGAAGGTACATGCAATTTTAATTTTCTTGAGTTTACTAATCTTACCCATCCATCCTAAGTAGATGATCTCCTTTCCATGCATGGTCCGACTACCCTATAAAGTTCATGTTAAGATATTCTCATTTAACCATAGACAATATCACAATATTTTCACCCAACCATAGGCTCACAGCCACCCCTGAGCACCGTAACCTTGATAGATAGAATGATTCCGGAAGCAGTAACAAAACCAACATATAACCAAGAGATAACGCACCTTTATCCAAAGGTAGCGCACCAAGTAGAAAGTCCAAAAACCATAAACCAAGACCAGCTCCCAACTACAGTCATTGCAGCTACACTCCTTCTCTAGACTTGCACACTAATTATCTTGAGTGTGAGAGTATGTGTCCAAATGAGCTCAAGTGCCCTCTATTTATAGTGCTCTTTTCCACCTGTCCAGGCTGACTTCTTCTTTTAGAGGCTAATACTTCAATATTAATTATTTTATTGACTTGACTTGTCTTCTAGGGTTTCTACACATCTATTTAGGGTTTCTCTAGCTTCCAGAATATTCTAATATAGTCAGAGGTGTTAGCAATATTTATTGTCTCGGGATTAGGCGTACCCAAGTCTGCAGTTGGCGCGGGAAGTACCTGAGCACATCACGAGGTAATCCCATTTTTGTAGCAGCAAGTCAAGCAAGCGAGCGGGCAAAGTTTTATCTTCAGCAGTCAAGAACCATCCTCAAAGCAAATCGACTGTTAGAATCTTACAGGGGAGATCGACAAAATCTCGTCAGCCGTTAGATCTCGGGAAGTTGCATCGGGGTTAACCCCTAGTGTGCAGAGGAGGAAAGTCGGGGTTCAGTTCATCGGAGAATCGGAGTTTTCGAAGACAAGAAACTCTTTCATGAAGGAATCGCAATCCGTGATTTCCCGACTAGATCAGAACCGTTTGACAGCAGGGACACGTGGCGAGAGATCCCGCAGAGTCGGGGATCGGGGAACTGAAAGTCTCGAGCACATGAAAACGGGAATCGCGATATCCCGATACGCGATTTCCCGACGAAGTTAAAGACCGTAGTGGGATACAGGTGGCAAGCTTTCGCAGCTGGGAACGGACCATTGACAGGTGGCAGGGCCCGCAACACTGACGAGATTATCCGGGCCGTCCGATCTGGACAAACACGTGGTGCACGATTAAGCCGCTTCAGCGTATCACCCCTCGCGATTCCAAAGCGCAAAGGATAGTCCCGTTATGTTTCGATGCACGAGGTGATGGGAGAGTCCGTGACCCAGGCCCACGGTATTGTCAGGAGAATTAAGAACCATCGGATCTAGAAGGACATCTGGCGCAGGATTAAGCCATCTCGGCGTTTCGCCTCTCGCGACTTCAAAGGCACAAAGAACAATCATCCTTATTCGCGAATGCCGAAAGCCTCTATGGGGATAAAAGCAGGGTCACGGTCCACAGTAACCTGAGAAATTAAAAGAGCTAAGCGAAAGGGGGGCTTAGAGGTGTTGTGTCCAGTCGCCGAAAGCATCGTCATGATTTCCAGATGCCATCATAAGCAATTTCTCTCTTGGTTTTCGCTTGAAGTAAATAAAGATAAGAAGGAGTAGTTGAAGCCTCCTTTCATTCATTAAATTAGGGGATGGAGAGTCTGACAAGACGTCCGCTCGCAGAGGTCCTGTGTACCGTTTTCCCCAGAGAGGCCATGCCGAAGTCCTCAACTCGACGAAGAAGTCTGCGCACGCTAGCCGGGTGCTTAATGGCTCAGCTACCCTCCTTGCAGGAACCATGCATAGTCAAGGTGGCATTTAAAGAAAGATACTGGTATGAGTTTGATTGAGGTGACACCATCCATTAAAAGTTTTGAGATGCCTCTGCTGGGCAAGAGGAAGGGGGAAGTATATGTACGCATTTTTTCCATTTTGTAAAGGTCGATGGTTGAGCAGAGCTCCCTACTGTAATTTTTTAACTGCTATTCTAGCTTTCAGCTTATGCACATGTATATGAGATTTCTTGTTTTATGACAGACAGTTCTCCTTATCCCATCTAACTTCATCCCATGCTAGAGAGTTCGTGATTGACTGAGTTGCGCGATTTTTTACAGTTATGTTATGATGAAAGATTTATTGTCGCATAGCTGTATTCTCTGGTTTTTACGTTTATGTGTAATATGATATTGCATTTAGACATCTTCTTCCTCAGCCTGTTAGGAACCCGTTGTTAATAACAGACCTCTGCTTTTCTCTTATACAAGTCTTCCACCTGCTCACCCTTTACTACAACTCACTGTCTGAAGTTTATGCAAGACCTCACTTGCCCATGCATACCTGGCCTAGTTTTAGAATTGGAATGTTATCATTTTGAATTGGCTTCCATTCGGCCACCCCATCTATAAAAAAAATATGACATAAAACTGATGGGCGTTGGACTCTTCTCTTGAATGCAATCCAGGAGTGACTTCCGTCGCCAACATTTCTGGCACCGTTGCCGGGGACGAAGTTGAACATCTTCCCTGGGATTGAACGACAACGATTAGCTGATTCTGAAGGTGAATAAGATATCAGAACTATTGAGATTGTTGCTGTGCACTTGGAGACTCCATTGTGACGACTCCGCTGGGGAGAAACTGCTCTACTAATTGTGGTGTTCAGAGGCAGACACACGCGGTCTCATCCACAGCTGCCCTTAGATACACCTGAAACCGATCTAGATGTGGTTCTCAGAAAAGGAAAGGCCCCTGAAGCAGAGGCTTCCACCGCCGAAACAGGTAATCCGCCATCTCCTTTTGTCAGAACTCCGTTTTATCCTCCTCAGTTTCTTAATAGACCTTCTTCAGAGGTTTCCCGTTTCCTGAACTTTGGGAGTGTTCCTGCTAAGTTTTCCCCTCCTGGTCTGGGATTGGAGGAAGAAATCCTTGTCACTCCCCTCTCCTATGAAGATGTACCTTGGCATAGACCCATGACCACAGAAGATTTCCCCACTCCTACACAAGGAGGAGCACCTGCTGACTTGAGCTCGGTAGCCTGTTCCTTGCATCACCTCTTGTTTCCCACCCCACTCCGAGATTCATTCCCGGTAGCCCCTTCACGAAATCCTTCTCTTCCAAATTCTCCTCCACCTAATATTCCTATGGCTGGTGCTAATCCCCCTCTAAATAGAATGGACGCCATAGTTGTTGCTAGGTATGCTCCCTTGATCTTACCTCAGCCCACGAATCCTTTCCCTGCTGGAGATTACTTGAAATATATGCCCAAGTTCACCGGGAAGGGGACATAACTGCGGAAGAGCACCTGGCTGCTTTCTATAGTTATGCAGACAACCTGAACATTGGAAATGAAGATGTCTGGATGAGGGTTTTTGTCCAGAGCCTGGATGGTGAGGTGAGAAAATGGTTTAGAGGATTAGCTCCTGGATCTATTGCTGGAATTGATGCCCTGGATAATGCTTTCCTGAGGCAGTGGGGAGATAAAAAGGATTTCATGTATTACATGACAGAGTTTGGGTCATTGAAGAGAACGGAAGGAGAGTCTGTTCCCGACTTCTCCAAGAGGTTTAATAAAATGTACAACAGAATCCTTGCTGAGATAAAGCCCTCCGAAGCCTTTGCAATGATCACTTATTCCAACACTTTTGATCCTGATTTCTGCCTACTCCTGAGAGAGAGAAGAGATGCTACGCTGGCCCATATGCAGGATGCGGCCGTGGAGGTAGAATCTAACATATTGGCTGTCAACCGACTTAGAAGCACAGGTGATAGAAGTACGTCCAAGAATAGGCCTGAAGCTTCCTCATCCAGTTCCTCACCACTGCCCCAACAGACAGATGAGACAGCTAGAACGATAAAATCACTTGCTGTTAAGATAGAAAGATTGGAATTAGAAGGGAAGCCCGTGTATAGAAGTCCCCAAAACAATGATAATAGAGGTTTCAGATGACCTGCTAATAATATGCCTCAGGTTTTCTCGAGGGAACAGAGGGGAAAGGACAGAGAAGATCAAAGGGTTCAAACCCCCCTCCAAAACAACCTAGTTGATCATGAGGAAAGAGAGGAGATAGATGAGTTTGGCCCTGGGA